>JXCR01130731.1:67878-125003 GCA_002079205.1 Phalaenopsis hybrid cultivar
TTTTCAAAATCAATACACACACTTAATACATTCACTCAGGTCTTAAGAACTTAGTGGTGAACTTAAGTTGAAATCCACTTGTTAAAAGAGGATTAGAAAAATCAACATAATTAAACTCTTTTAAACACCACAAGTCCAATTAGGACTAAAAATTTGGTTAAGTGTCCTTAAAATACACTAATTTGCCCCCTTTAGGGTCTTCACCAACACAATCTTCAAATTGAAATGTAAATGACATTTACCTTATTCTTGGGAATAATCAAGACATCAATGTTCACTGAGCATCAGGTTGTTCCTAGGATGAATTATTAAGCAACATAATAAAGTTTAAATGGACCCAAGGCCTTTTACCAGACATTAAGAAGATTGCATGGACCTGCTCCCTACTCTTAGCCTGGTGAATACCTTAGGGATCTATTAAACTTAATATGTTATACTTAATAATATTATCCTTAAAATTTAAGGACTCCCAATACACAACATAGAGTTAGGAAGGTTTCCAAAACTTTATTTTTCCAGCTCTATATACATAATTGCTCTGACATGCATTTTGAGTTGCAGATAGTGAAACGAGAAGACTCGCCAGGTACACTTTTACAGTTTACAGCGTTTTATAGTCTTTCTTGTACTTTCCTACTGCACTTTTATTTATGCTTGTATTTACATACCTGCATAGAAAATATAACATTGCATAAATCACCCCCACAACATTTCAAAATATAAAATAACTCAATATTTAATCACAAACATCACCAAAACTACAACAACAAATAAATTAAAACGTCTCTATCGAAAGATCGGGAACCCTCGGAGGAGGTAACCTACGTTTTCTAACGAGGCTTCCCATGGTCTAAATGAAATTATGGAACTCATTAAGTTGAGTTTAGTAAATTCATTTGGACTAAGTGATTCCAATAGAAAATAGTGGTGCCGGAACGACGGAACTGTGGGATCTTGACCGGTGTCACTATAATCAACTTCAACTAAGTCAATAAATCATTTTTTGACTTTTCCAAAACATGACACTTCTCTCATCTACTTGATTTGTCGTTTCTAAAACTGAAACTCTGCTACAACGAGGAGCTTGGAGCTAGCACTCTGGGCAGCCCGGCCATCTTCTACAGTAAGAGGATTTACAACAACACATCCTTCTTTAGATTTAAAACAACAAAGTCATAGGATATCGAGGTTGTTTGTCTAGTGCAACATAAATCCTCAAACACATCTTTTAGGCATTTGTACAATCTTGTTGTACAATCTAAGCCCTAACTCGCCTTAGGATTCCGAGGTTGTCATTCGTTATGACCTAAATTCTCACATCTTCAAGGTTATTTGTGCTGATTGCTTCACACAAATGTAAATCCTAATAATAAAAAAATTGCAGGATGAAACATCTAAATGATTTCTTCTAAATTGAAGCCAAATAATAGGATAGACTGGGAAATCATCGAGGTTCTCCTTCGAATCTATGACGTCCCCTAGTTATTCCTCCTTTGGAATCTACAATAAAATGTTCCAAATTTGAACTAATCCCCATTCACACTTCTTAGTCCAATATCTTTGAAATATCCTTACCAATTGAACTCTTTGAAGGTAATTTTTCTTAATTTTAATCGAGAGTATTCTTAGGTAACTTCAGTTATTTATGATGTAATTAACTGTAAGGGCTTGCCCTTATAGGAAGCTTTTCCCGAACCCAGCATAATATAAACTCTATTTAATTCCTCAAAATAGGGGAATTTGTCGGCCAATATATTGGTTTCGCAGACCAAACGGATGTCATGACTTTGCCCTTATAGGAAGCTTTTCCCGAACCCAGCATAATATAAACCCTATTTAATTCCTTATATTGAACAGGGGAACTTGTCGGCCAATATATTGGTTTCGCAGACCAAACGGATGTCATAACTTTCTCTATAGGAAGCTTTTCCCGAACCCAGCATAATGTAAACCCTGTTTAATTTCTTATATTAAATATAGGAACTTGTCGGCCAATACATTGGTTTCGTAGACCAAAACGGATGTCATAACTTTCTTTAGTTTATTTGATCGAGTCTCACCCTCAATTCTTGTGTTCGCGGATGTCATAACTTTCTTTAGTTTATTTGATCGAGCCTCACCCTCAATTCTTGTGTTCAAAATGGATGTCATAACTTTCTTTAGTTTATTTGATCGAGCCTCACCCTCAATTCTTGTGTTCATTCTGATGTCATAATTTTCTCTAGTTTATTTGATCGAGCCTCACCCTCAATTCTTGTGTTCATCCTATGTCATAACTTTCTCTAGTTTATTTGATCAAGCCTCACCCTCAATTCTTGTGTTCATCCTTAGATAGATATAGGATTTGAGGTAAAGCGCTCTTTCATCTAAACTATGAAAATTATGGGGTCAGTTTGACTTCCATGATTTGAGGTAAAACACTCTTTCATCTAAACTATGAAAATTATGGGGTCAGTTTGACTTCATTTTTTTTCAAAATTAAAATTTTTTTTAATGTCCTTCCGAAGCGGGCAACGGGATTTCAATTCTTTTTTCAACGTCCTTCCGAAGCGGGCAACGGGATTTCAATTCCGATGACCGACAGCTTCTTGATTTGAGGTAAAGCGCTCTTTTATTTAAACTATGAAAATTATGGGGTCAGTTTGACTTCATCTTCAAAATTAAATTTTTTTTTTAAAATGTCCTTCCGAAGCGGGCAACGGGATTTCAATTCCGATGACCCGGGATAGATACATGATTTGAGATAAAGTGCTCTTTCATTTAAACTATGAAAATTATGGGGTCAGTTTGACTTCATCTTTTTCAAGTAAAATTTTTTAAAACGACCTTCCGAAGCGGGTAACGGGATTTCAATTCTGATGACCGATAGCTTCTTACGGGCAAACCCCACACCAAAAATAGTGCCGACAGCTTAAAATTGGTGTTTCTAGGCTGACAGGCTAGATTCTTTACCAATTTGGTATAGAGTTGGAATCTGAAGTCTCTTGCATGTTCTATAGAAAGAGCATAGTGGGTAATCTAGAAGAGAGATGGTAGAATCTACTCAGCACTACCATACAATAAGAAACTTACTTTAGATTAGCTAAAGCTCTTTATGCACTCGGGAGTGGATAAAGAATGACATGCTCCTATTTGTCACAAAACCTCATTTTTATCTTTAAACATTTGATTTCTACGTTGATTGTGATCTTATTATAAGGGGGAAGGGATTTAAATTATATAATAACTTTCCAAAATTTAATCAGTCTCCTTAGATTTGGATTTTATTTAAGTTAGTTAATTATAATTTTAGCATAAATTAGTGAATTTAGGAAAGTCAAACTTTTCAAAAATTCCAAACTAATACTTGATAATAATATACTAGAATTAGCCTAAGGGATTTTTTACCTCACTTCTCTATATGAACAATATTGGGGACTTTAAAGAAACCCCTATATTATTTAAAATGATATGTATAATTATGTAGTATCCTTAGTGCGTAAACTATTAATAAAAAATTCTAAATTTTATAACGTATTGATTTTGAACACTAGTCACTAAATATAAATTGGGTCAAGTTTTTTGTCATCTTTTGAAAGCAAAATTACTGCGTAATTATGACCTGGGTTAAGTTTTTGACATCGTTGTTTGGGAGGAATTTTAGGAGAATTTTAGTTGAACCTCTAAGACTTAGATTTCAAAATTGTAGTGTTATTATCTTGTGTGTTTTTGTGTGTTTATTTTAAAGTAAATCCATAATACCAAAAATATTTTTAATATTTGTCCTATTAGTTAAGTCTTTAGATTTGTATTCGTAGTTCAGAAGCTGTAGATCTTGGATTATACAACTCAAGTCTAGAGAGAACTTTAAGGAGGATTATGAATCAGAAAAGACTCCATGAGTTCAACGTAAAAAAGGTGGATCAATAAAATAATAAAGATTCAGTTTTGGATTATAATGTTAACCATTTCGATAAAGTAAACCCTAAGAGGATAGTGAATTTTCAAGAAGATATGCTTACTATTTTAACTTCTCAGGTTGCATATATTTCTAGAAAGTTAGATCAATATACTAAAAGTTATCCTCAAGGACCCCCGGTTTTTAAGGAAAATTTATTTGGAATATTTATAGATTAGAGCTCCTTAGTGTTATTTTTTTTTATTGTTTTGTGAATTATTATTTTGTGAAGTTATCCTCAAGGACCCTCAGTTTTCAACATAAAGATTATCAAAAATAGTGAATGTTTTTTTTTTGTGTTTTCTCCATGTTTAGTGAGTAATTTTCCTTACTCTTTATTTTTGTGATGAGATTTTATCTTATGTAGGGTAAGAATGTTTTAAAGATTTCATTTATTTAAAAAATTTTTATGGTATTTTCACCAGCTCTTAATTTACTTTGCAAACTGGTCATTTGTGATGTTAAAATCGGTTGTGAATCATAATGACCTGGGAGGGCGACCACAATCTAAGGAGAGTGCAAATAAATAGGGAGATAAGTTTTGATGGGCGCAGAATTGGTGTTTCTAGGGTGAAAGGCTAGATCCTTTGCTAATTTTGTCTAGAGTTGGAACCTGAAGTCCCTGTTAGGTACTATAAAAAGGGCGCAGTGAGTAATCTATAATTGAGATGCTACAATCAACTTAGCAATACCATACAATAAGGAACTTATTTTAGATTAGTTAATGTTCTTTATGCACTCGTGAGAGGGTAAATAATATGTATGCTCCAATTTGTCACAATACATCATTTAAACCTTTAAACCTTTTGATTCTGACATAGGTTATGTACTCATTGCAAGGGGAAAGAGTCTTTTCAAAATTAAAACTCTCTTTTACATTTAGCATAGTTTAGAATTTCTACATTTACATTTAGTTTTAAACAGAACTTGTAGAAATTTAGTAGATTTACTTTACACATGGATTTACTAATATATTTTCTAGATTAATTTCTAGAGTCTTAAGTAAAGGCTTCACTAAAAGTCTACACAAAGAATCACAGCTTCCCTGTGGGATCGATATTGGGATTTTTATAGAAAACTCTATATTACTTGAAATGATACGTATAATTGTGTAGTACCCCTAATGTGAAATTTAATATGCTATACTTTATAACATTTCATTATTTCACACTAGCCACTAAATATAAATTGAATCAAGTTTTTTGCCATCCTTTAGAATATAAAAATGTGTAATTGCGAGTCGGATCAAGTTTTTTACGTCGTTGCTGGGAAGCTCCAAAATTTTTCTTTGACTTTAAAATTTTATTTAAACTATGGAATTATTTTAGAAAAACTACAGTGTTGTTAAAATTATTTTAAAAATATTTTTAACATTAAAAAAATTTAAAAATAAAAAAATTGTAAAAAAAGGTATTTTGTTTTTTTGAATGTTCTATTTTATTTTTTGAACTTTCACATTTTGCATGTGTAGTTCAGGATCTGATGGCATAGTACCTTACAATTCTAAGTTAGAATGAACGATTAGAAAAATCAAAAAATAACAAGAACTTCACAATTTGCAAGAAATGACTGACACATCACATAATAATATTGATATTCAAACTGTTGAAAATGAACATCATCATGTACAAAGAGCTTAAGGGAATATGCAAACCTTACAATAGATGAAATTCACTTAAACATACAAACCTTTGTTATAGCAGCTCACTTATTTGAACTTAAACGTGCTATTATCCAAATGGTACAAAACAATCAGTTTGAGGGAACACAATCTGAGGATCCAAATTTACACCTTACATGTTTTTTAGAACTATGTGTTACATTAAAGTATGATGGCGTGTCAAATAAAGTTGTTAGACTTAGACTTTTCCTTTTTTCTTTAAAGATAAAGCTAGGATATGGTTAAACTTTTTAGCACCTGGATCTATTAGAACTTAGGGAGATTTAGCACAGAAATTCTTAGCTAAATATTTTCAACTTTAAAAAACTGTTAAGCTTAGAAATGAAATTACTTCGTTTACTCAGTATGAAAGTGAGTCAATATATGAAGCTTGGGAAAGATTTAAAGAACTCCTAAAAAAGTGTCCACATCATACCTTACCAGACTGGTTGATTATTCAAATATTTTATAATGGGTTAGCAGGATCCCTTAGATCTATTTTAGATGTTGCGGCTATAGATTCATTGATGTCAAAACCATTTGATGAAACTTATGTCTTAATTGAAGAGATGTCTACTAACAATTTTCAATGACCCTCTTAAAGGGAAAATCCTAAGAAAGTAGTCAGTATTTACTTATTCTATTATGGCATCTCAAGTTATTGCACTATTCAGCAAGATAGACCAACTTGGTATGAACTTTTTCTCAAACTTCTCATGTGATTGAAGAAATATTATTAGGACAAATGATTGATTCTCAACCATCATTAGAGACTTTAAATGCAAATAATAATAGACTAAATAACTCATATTCTAATTATTACAACCTAGGTTGAAAAACCACCTTAACTTTAATTGCAATAATAATTATGGTAGTAGAAATCAGCAATGGGGGGACAATCAAGCGAACACATTGAGAAATTGAAACAACTAAAGATATACTAACTATAGAACTTCTTTTCCTTTAGGCTTTAATAACCAACAAATTAAGGAAAAGAAATTATTCATAGAAGAAGTGGTGTTACAGATGGGTAATCAATTACAAAGTCAGGGTGTTGCAATTAGAAATATTAAGAATCAACTGAGCAAGTCACTAATGCACTTAGCAATAGGCCTCAGGAGACACATCCTTGTAATATTGAAATAAATCCAAAAGACAAAAACAAAGAATAAGAGAAAGTTAAAGTTTTCCAACTCAAGAGTGGAAAGGAATTAAATGTTGGAATTCCGAAATAGATTGAAGTTGAGAGAGAAACTGAAGAAACTGTTCCTAAAGATGTGGAAAAAAGTGTCTCTTCAATTAAAATTAATTTAGAAAGACAACCACACCCTTTTCCTTAAAGACTTAGACAATAAAAACTGGATCAATAATTTTCAAATTTTTTTAAGATATTCAAACACCTTACATTCAACATTCTTTTTGCTGAAACTTTGAAATAAATGTCAAGTTAAGCTAAATTTATGAAAGAGATTTTAAACAAAAAGAGGAAATTTGAAGATTATAAAATCGTTGCACCAAGCGAAAAATGTAGTGCAATAATTCAGAAAAAAGCTTCCTAAAAAACTCATGGATCCTGGTTAGCTTCACGTGATCGCTCCAACTCTGAAACAGTGATCAAGATTCAAATAACCACTTTGTGTTCACATGTGCATTCTCGATTGTCTCAATAATGAAATTGGCTCGCTAGCTAAGTGACTCTCTCTTGGTCACGACGCGATAGAGGAGACATGCGAAAACTAGCACTAGTATTTAGCACCCCAACAAAGAGCTATAACCAGGGCATCAAAAAGCGATTCCTTGTTAGACATGACTCCCTATATTAACTGACTCGGTAGCTTTTTATGTGTTAATTGACGTGTGAGACATGCACGCTAGTATTTAGGGGCAGTTTTTCTTACAGAGAGTCATGACCAACAAGGAGGAGCTTAAATAATTTAATACTCACCATTTGCTTGTAGTTGTTGTTAAGTTCTCCTCCCATTGAGCATGGCTCACTATGTTGCATGCATATAACCTTTGCTAACCATGTTGTTCTGCAGTTCAAGTTGTTTTGACTTTTGATATGTACATTTTGAGTCCCCTAGGATAGGGTATGTATTAGAAATAAGGTATGGGCATGGGTTTTGAGTACCTGAAGGGCATCACTACGTGACGAGAACCAAGAGCTGCAGGTGCATGTCAAGTACCTTAGTTCTAAATCATTTATGTATAGAATTAGGACCAGCTGTCTATATGTGGTGCATTACCGTCTTTTTTATGGTATATTTTACTGACCCAATGTCACCCAATTATTTCTTTTTCTTTTAATTTGGCTTACTTTACATTCCTGCAGTGTGATTGACTTGTTTTTGCATTTATTTTCTTGTGGTTTGTTTGGGAACCGTGCGAATACCACGTAGGCTCGCTAGAAATTTAATTTCTATACTTTCTACAATAATCCTAATTAAAGATTAAGACTAATCAAAATTAAGGAGTAAGACATTCAAGAATTTCAAAATTGCTTTTACTTTCCTACATTGCCTTCAAGCCATATGTTAAACATGTTTCATAGAATGGATATATCCGAACTCATACTAATAGGGCCTCTGCACTTAGGACTTATGTAGCTCACTGCATCATTATTCATGTTCCGAGGAGAAGCCCCTATGCTTCTCCAACCATGCTGGATGAGCATAGATTTTGACTTAGATGGTCGTCTAGAGGGTTTTGAGAGCATCTTAGTTTTATAATCGTACCTCACTGTCTCTTTCCACTTCAGTCTCTTCCTCACCACTTTGACAGGTATAATTTCAAACTCTACTTTCTATCTATATAGGGTTATAATATTTAGAGTTTCCTTCTCTTTAACTAGGGATCTCTGGGTGGCACAATTCACGGATTACTAATAAGGGATCTTTGGTCGTGTTGGGTTAACCACCTTCATAAGGAGGTAGACTAAGGGTCCTAATAGCATGGGATGATGGATTTGCAGTATCCTGACCCAACTATCTCTACCCGATTAGGATTACTCTGCCTTCTTTTGCTACCAACTTTGAGGCTTGTCGCTCTCTTTGATGCTTCGTTGATGTCCTTTCAAAAGCCTCAAGTTTGGATAGGCCGCCACTCATTCGGGATATAATGATTCAACCTCTACCCTTATGGCCCAGTTAGGCCTTTGAAGCATAGTGTGGCTCCTATGAGCAACTTTTGTTAGTGACATCCTTTTACTGGTTATCATACAAGTGTAAGCATGATTCCTTCAATTGAGAGCACTCTTTGGCATCCTTCAAGATATATTAATAAAAGGCATGCCTCCATTTAGGAGTTACTCTTGACCCTAGAACAAGCAAACACACTTGACTCTGGTTGTGGGTTATTTTTCTAGGATCTTCTTCAAGGATATGTTTCAAAACATTTTTTATCTGATCTCATTTTAGACTTGTGCTTTTGGGCTTTCACGTGAAGTTTACTTTTTAAAAGTTCCCCGCGTTCTTTCTCTTGTTTCTATACCTTCATTGTATATCCCTTATTTTTTGATTCCTCTCTTCTCCAGATCATTCATATGATCCAAAAGATAGATTTATTTGAAGAAGAAAATCATATGATAATAGACAGGCTAACGGCTTCAAGCAAAAAAAAAAAAAGAAAAGGAATTAAAATAGTTCCTTCTTGACCTAGTCATCTCTATTTTTCTTATGTTGGATGTATGTCCTTTTGACCTTCTGTAAGCCCTAAGAAAACATGCATCCTATTCTCTATCTATTCTTATATTGGATATGAGTACCTTGGCATTCCTTCCTAATATGATCTCTAGTTGCATGTGAGTCCCATGACATTCCTTCATGATCTACTCATCCCAATTTTCCTTAGTTCATATGTAAGTTTTTTTTTAGCATTTTGTAAGTCTTAAGAAGATAGGTATTTATTCTTTGATCAATTCTTAAGTTTAATGTGAGTCTCTAACTGTCCTTCCTAATTTGATCTCCCAGACTAGCTCTCAAGTTGGATGTGAGTCTCTTAGCATTCCTACTTAACTTGGTCACCCTTTAGATAGATGTGAGTACTTTTGGCCTTTCGTAAGCCCTAGGAAAATAAGTATTTTTTCCTTGAGAATTGTTATAAGACCACCATAAATGGAGCAAGACATCCTTTTCTTAATAGGATTCAGTGGTAAATGTGAGTTCTCATACATTTTATCATGGGTTTAATCATTCGATCCCAAGCATTTTGCCTTAAAGTGGTCATCCTTATTTTCACTCTTTATGTTGATTTAATATATTTCTTCTTTGAAGAAACCCTTATCCACAATTCCATTCTAATCACTTTTAACCGTACTTAGGCATTCTTTGTCTAAGGTCCGAAGGACAGTTGCTAAAAAAATCAATTGGTTTTATTTTTGTATGGGTCTAAATTTTGAAAATAAGATCAAACAAATCTCAAATATTTAATTGTTTAAGTAATCAAATGCAACATTACAAGTAATATATCATCTTAGATGATAATATGGCTTAATAATGGGTTCAATTATTCAAGCGAAGAAAGTTAAAATATTTTACTGTTTTGTGAAATACCAATAGATCTTTCACTTATATAATTTGAAGATTAGATAGGAATTTGATTATTTGTGTTGTTAATTTCCTATAAGTGCAAGATTTTATAGTTAAACTATAATCTAAATCAAGAGTTTTCTTTAAAGTGATTTTGGTCACTTAAGATATAATTAGCAATAGGGGCATATACCTTAAGAAAATTTGCAAAGCAGATAATCTAAACTTTATCTGATCTTCAGAATAGATAGAGGAAAGATCTGTTGCTATTTTTGTGGACCAAGCTAATATACTAAATCTCTTCATTTGAATAATTGAACCCATTATTAAGTGATATTTTTATCTTTCAAGATGATATAATAATTATATTGTCGTGTTTAATTATTTAAAAAAATTTGAGATTTGTTTGGTCTTATTTTCAAAATCTAAACCCACAAAAAATAAAACCAACAATGCATTATCTAAAAAGGATGTTAGTTTCTATTGGGATAAGGCATGCCAAAGTGCTTTTAATAATCTCAAGTGTTATTTACTAAATTCACTAGTATTCACAGCTCTAATCCTAAAAAAATCTTCTCATTTCATATATTGTCATTTTAGATGAGTCAATAACATCATTGTTAGCTCAGACAAATGAGGATGAGAAAGAGAATGCCTTGTACTATATTATTTAACATTTAATCCTAGTTAAAATTAAATATCTGCTAATAAGGATTAGATGTTGAGATTTTATATGCTCTAACACCATATAAATTTAATTTCAAGGGTAAACCCCTTTCAACATTTGATGACTCGTCCCACTTTGGTTGGATGACTAGCTAAGTGGGCTATGATTCTAATAAAATTTGACATTTCATATGTTCCTCACTGACCCATTAAGGGATAAGCTCTAGTTGAATTTCTAGCAGCACATCCAATCCCAGTTGATTCAGCACTTAGTAATGATTTCTCAGCTAAACAAATACTAGTTATTGATTCCCTGAAAAGGAATTTATACTTTGATGTAGATTCTTCATTAAAAGAAGACCCATCTATTTCTCTCCAAAGAATAATAGTTGGGATTGGTTTGATCTTTGTATCCTCTAAGTAAGATATTTATCATTACTCATATAGTTTGACAGTGCCACATACCAATAACAAGGTAGAGTATGAAGCCTTAACTCTATGATAGAAAGTTGTCATCCAAAATGAACATAAATAAAATTAAAGTGTACGAGAATTAAAAGTGTGTGATTGGTCAAGTGATGAGAACCTATAAGATTCTCAAACCTGATCTTTTATTTTATCATATAACAGTAAAAAAAAATTGTTGAAGCATATACTTAGTGGGACACTAATCAAAATATTCCATTCACTTAATGGCAAGGTTGTTACTATTACTATGTTAGCCATGGAGTTATTAAGTCCTAAAAGGGACCCCATGACAGTAGCGATCCAAGATAGGAGGGGTCATATCATCGGCATACTTTGCTTCCATAGAAGCAATGCCTTCAAGTACCAAAGGGAAAATCCTTGTAGCTTTTGATGGGTTATATGTTGATTGAGATTAAGCTAATATCATATATTTGATGGAAGGAAGACTCGCTGATGATCGTTCCATAGTTGCTCAAGTTTAAAAGAGAGCTCTTCGTTTACTATCATGAATGATACACTATATTGATGCTAATTTGATCAGATATGGTTGTGTTGTATTACGAGAAATGAAGCCCAAAAGGTCACAATTGAAGTTCATGAACGCATATGTGGATCCCACCAGTCATACCAAAAAAGGAAATAAAAAATATGAGGCATGGCTTGTATAGTTCTTCTATGATCCTTGATTGCATGGAATATGTCAAAAGATGCCATTAGTACATTTTAGCTCTGCACTTCATCATACCCCAAATGCATTACATCTCATTGTAGCATCATGCTCATTTGAGGCCCAGGGAACTGAAATCATATGTTTTATTGACCCTCCATCCTCTAAAAGTGAAAAATTCATTCTTGCAGCGACGAATTATTTTTCTAAATTGGTGGAAGTCATCCCTTTAAGAGAATTAAAGGCTGATAATGTGCTGCACTTACTTAAAAATAATATCATGTATTAATTTGGTGTGCCAGCTTGAATCATTTATGATAATGGGTTGGCCTTTAAAAATACCAAAATTAGTAGATTTTCTCGACACTATAAAATTGATTAGCATCATTCCACTATCTATTTCTTGAGCAAATAGCTTGGTTGAAGCTTTTAATAAGACTTATAAGAAAATCATTTAGGCTAATAAGAAAACAATAGCATGAAAAGCACTCAAAAATTTTGTGTATATCATGTTTTGTATTATACAACCCACTTGTTCTCTTCCGTATGCATTAACCTTTGGATCTGAAGCAGTCCTTACATTCAAAGTAGAATTGCATTTGTTGCATGTTGTTGTGAGTAATAAGATTAACAACAATCAAAAATTTTTACTTAGGTTGGAAGAGCTGGATAGCTTAGATGGGCTTAGGTTGCAAGCCCAATAGAACCTACAACTATATTATGGTCATTTGGCTAAAGCCCACAACAAGTTGGTAAGCCCAAGGACTTTCACCGTTGGAGACCTGGTATTGGTTTTATGCCTCATTGTGACTCACTTCCATAGGTATGGGAAATTTGAGCCAATATGGGAATGGTTTTTTATGATTGAAAAGATCTATGAATGAGGAGCATATTCATTGATTAATGCAGATGTATCTCATTTAATGCCCTCTGTCAATTTGAGATATTTAAAAAATAATTGCTCTTAAGAATATGTTTTAATTAATTTATTAAAGTTCATTTGCGAAGCTTTTATCTATTTTAAAACTCATTTTAATCAATATATAATATGTCTTTGGACATATTTCAATTAAGTGTGAGATGTATGTAGTAATTACTTCTGTTTGCTAGGAAATCATTTAATAATGTTCATGATTAAGATTTAATAAATATGAGAGGAGTCATAAACTTCTCTTAACATGCTTTTCAGTTACTCATTTTTACAGGATCTGGATCAATGATATCACACCCATGATAAATGAACGTTGTTGATATCTTCAAGCGGATATACTTGAGTATACTGTAAAATTAAACACCCAATGGTCGGACCACCTTACTTATCCAATGTCTGATATTTTAATCAACAAGGAAACTTTAATTACCTTATCAAGAACCTATGGTTAGATTATCTTGCCTCTTTCACATTCTGATTGACAAGGTCGATTTTAATTATATTATCAAAAACAAAAGTTTAGACCACCTCGCTTATCAAACCTCTAGTAACTTTATTGAATAGGTCAGTTTTAAAAGCTTGTTAAAAGCATCCTTGGCTAGACACCTTGCTTAACTTAGCCAACTTGTACTTAGTCAACACGCCTTGATCACCTACCTACTTGACAAATGTATGGCACTTTAATCAATAGGAATCATCTTGATTATCAACTTAGTTCTTGATTGGGAAGCCCACGTTTCTTATTTAGTTGATACCTCAATCACCACACCACCTAACTAAATCTTGATGCTTTGCTCTGTAAGAATCTTTTCAACTACCTTATGAATTCATACTAAAGCATCTTATATTTATAGACCACCTCGCTTATCTAGCAAACTATTTGGTCAGAACACCTCGATTAACTAGCTACCTAAGTAATTTTTATAGCTTTTTTTAACAAAAACCATCTTGCCAGTTCTTCTTGAGAAGGCATGATTGATATTACCAAGTTAATCTAACCTTCTCAATTATCAATATCACTTTGATTACTTAGTCAATTATTATTCAATCAAGATACCTCGATCACATAGTTCACCTAGTTGAGAGTGCTTTTCTTTTGATGAGATTACCAGGATTAAATAGCTCATTTTTGTTAAAAGAAATATCTTATATTGCAAGATCACTATGCTGTTCTAGCAATAAAATTAATTAGGACACCTTAGACACCTAGCCATTTAATTAAATTTTAGTGTTCCTCTCAACATTAATCATATTGACTCCTTAATGAGCTCTTTGTTAGAGAACAACTTATATGGTTGATATTACCTTATAAATCTAACATTCTCATTGTCTATACCACATTAATTTTCTAGTCAATCATTATTTAGCCAGGATATCTCATTCACGTGGTTGAAAGCTCTCATCGTTTGATGGGATTATCTTGATCAGCTAGATGATACCTATCAAAAGGGGATCATTTATGGTCAGTACACCTTGAATAACTAGTCCGTTTCTCAGCCATAATCAAGACAGCTCTTGTTGGAAACCATTTTACTTTACTTGATCAATTTGTTATTTTAGTTGACCTCAACTTTATTGAAAATGGTTTACTTCCAACAAGTGCATTGTGCCTTAGTGGCGCAATACACTTGTTTGCTGTTTTTTATTGGCATCAATTTTTTATGTTGCATATGTTTGATGTTCATTGAAATGTTATGGTGTCATATTTTATTCATACAAAGCTTCCCATAACTCAATCCATCAATAAAACTCTTTGGAAAATGTTTAGGCATGAACTAGGGTCTCAACTAGCACACCTGTGCTTGAAATTGGTGCACCCATTGGCATCAATTTTTTATGTTGCACATTTTTTATGTTCATTTTATTATTAGGGATTGTATTTCATTCATAGGTAGCCTCCCATAGTCAAAGAGATTCATAAAACCCTATCATCGATTAATTTCCCCAAAATTAGGGTTTATACTAGTGCCCTTGCGTGGGGGTTGACACACCAACACCATGCAAGCCATATTGGAACCTAGGGGTATGAACTCAGAGGGGCTGGTGCCCAGGTGCCAATTTTGGGCTCCTAAGAGTCATTATGCTTCCTATTTTTTATTTTTGTGAAATGCCTTGACCAAAACAACCCACATAATGCCAAAATTGATTATTAAAAGGTGGGGTATGGTACTATATAAATATCCTTAGCCCCCATCTTAACAAATGGCTAATTACATACATGTCATGTGGATTAAAACCCATTTCACTATGGCCACTTGGAGGATTTTCATAGTCAAAAGAGGGTTGAACTTGGGATAACATCTTAGCTTCATTCCACTTTATTTTTCAACCCATTTTGAATCACTTGAGGGATAAAAAGAGAGCTCAACCTTGGAGGAGTATGGAGAGAAGTCTTCGAGATCTTTTAAAGAGAAAATGATAGAGAAAACCCGCCTTACTCATCTTCTTCCTCTTTTTCCTCATCTTCATTTGCTTCTTCCTCATCTTGTTTCTCTTTTTAATCTCATCTTCTTCTTTTTCCACTTCATATTATTTTTGAGGTGAGATAAAAAAGGAGTTCTTGGAGTTTTCTTGGAGGAAATTCAACCTCTTTGCACAAGTAGGGACTTGGACAATCAAAGAGCACACAATGGTAAAAGTCACAGTGGTAAGATTATCTTCTCCTTGTTTAATTCTTTCCTTAGAAAAGGCCCAACTAAGAAGATCTTAGAGTTATAGTTTGAGTTAATTTAGTCTATCTTTTATTTCCCATAGGTGAGATTTTCCAAATGCCCTTTCCCTTGACTTAGTTTATTCAAGATTATAGTAATCTTGTATTTTTTGTGATGGCTCCATCACTTTGATGGTATGATAGAGCCTTTGAGCCTAGGGAATGGAAAACCCCCTTTAATTTTTCATTGTTTAGGTCATGAGGATTTTCTACATGAAAAAACCTCACATTAAAATCACGTAAATGGAAGTGGACACATTATTTTCTTGGATAATAATGTGTTGGTAAATCTCACCATCATTAATATCCAAACCAATGAAAGGTCGCCTATGTGGGCTTGATCGCCATAGAAAGAGTATTTGTCCATTTTTGTAAGCGTGCATGATCTTGATCCATTGCTTAAGAAAAAAGTTATTTTTGCAGCGTGTGCGTGATTTAGCATGGTGCATGTATGAAAAGTGCATTTTATATTTTAGTTGTGATTTACAATAGTGTATGTGTGAAAAGATGAATTTCTTTCTGTATGATTACTTGCAATGTAGCATCACATTGTATGTTATTTTGCACAACACATAGTGCACTTGCATTGACACTTTCATGTTCATGTNCCCTCAATCATGTCTTCCATCTCAATCTCACTCTCTCTCACTTACTCTTCTCATTTTCTCTCACTAACTCTTCCACCCTCACTTTTTGAGTCGATCTCACTTACTCTTCTCTACCTCTCTTTCTCTTGCGCTTCTCTATCTCTCTCCCTTCCATTTTCCCTCTTTCTTGTTCTCTCTATCTCTTTCTATATATCTCTCATGCACTCTCTCCATCTCTTTTTACATCTCATGCTTATTCTCCCTTACTTTTTCTTTCTCCTTCCATATCTTTCCCTCTCTCTCACTCTATTTTTTTCCCTCTATTTGGCTATATTTCAATCTCTCTCACATTATTACTCCCTTTCTCCAGCTTGCTCTTACCCTCGTTCTCTCCATCTCTTTTATTATCTCTCTTGTTCTCATCTCTCATTCTCTCTCTCTTGCTCTCTCTTAATTTCACTACTTTATCTATCTCTATCTCTCCACTCCTACCCACTCTCCATTTCTTTATCTCTCTCTCCCTACTCCCTTCTAACTCCATACACACCTCCAAAATCTCCCAAATCCTCTCTATCTTTCTTTGCTTCTTATCTTCACACACTCTTCTTTCTCTGCCCCTCTCACCCTTTGTTCAACTCTCTTTTTCTTCCTATCTTCACTCATTCGTCTCTCTCTGCCTCTCTCAACCTCTCTTTAACTCTCTCTCCCTATACCTCCATTGTTTACTCTAACTCTCCCTTCCCTATCTCCCTCGTTCTCTCAATCATTCTTTCTTAGTTACTTTATCTCACCTTTTCTCTCTTCTCCCGCTCACTATTTCTCTCTCTTTCTTGCTCTATCCCTCTCTATTGCCCTATATCTCCCTTTCTTTTTCCCTACTATCTTTTATTTCCTCTTTCCCAATCTCCTTCACTTTCTCTCATTATCTCCATCACTCTCTCTCACTATGTCTACTACTCTCTCTCTCCCTCTCTCCCTCCCTCTTGCTCACTCTCTTTCTCACTTAACATCTCTTGGTTGCATACACTTTCCTTTCCCTGTGCATTCTCTCTCACTCATTCTATATCTATATCACTTCCTCACTCTCTCCCTGTCACACACACACTTGCTTTGCCACTCTCCTATTCTCCCGCCCTTTTTTTGGATACTTCTCCCTTATTCACTTTCTTTTTTTTTAAATTTTTACCGAGCCCCTTTTTCTATTCTTCTCTTGGCCACCCTTACATTATATCTACCTCTCACTCTCTCTCATCCTTTGTCCAACTCTGTCCATCTTCTCTCTATTCTCTGTTTCTCTCATTTGTTCCCTCTCACTTCCCCCTCTCTTAAGCTCTCTACTTTGCAATTCTCTCTCAGTTTCTCTCCCTCTCCCAATATTTTTCTTTTACCTCCCTCTATATTGTTGTTCTTCCAACTTTGTTCTCTCTCCTCACCCTCCCACTCTCACACTCTTCATCTTTCCTTCCCATTCTTATTCTCTGTACCTCTTTCTCTAGCCCTCCCTCCCTCTTTCTCTCTATTATCTTTTCACACTCTCTCTTCATCCCTCCATTTTTACCTCAATTATTCTCTATCTCTCCCTCTCACTCTTGTTTTTCTCCCTCCCTACATATTGCACTTCTCTCTCCTTTCCCTCACTCTTTGGATCTCTCTTTATTCCTCTCTTTCTCTTTCTTAGTCTCTTATGTCTCACTCTTTTCTCTCTTTTATCTTCTCTCACTCTACCTCTCCATCTCTCCCTCCCTCACACTCTCTCCTCTATAACTCTCTCTCTCTCACGCACTCTCCCTCCTTCTATTGCTTTCCCTATTTCACTCTTCTTCCCTCCTTCCTCTATCACATTTTCTTGCTCTCTTTTCTTTCACTACCTTTATCCTTGTTGAGTGTGTCTCTCTAGCTCTTTATGTTGATCTTCACTCTCTCTACCTCCCCCTCTCTCTACCTCCCACTCACTTTATCTCTCAAAGTGTCACACATTCTACCATTCTTTCACTCTCTCACTCTATTTTTCTTTCACTCGCTCTATCCCCATCACTCCCCCTCTTACACCTCTCCCTCTCTCCCTCTCTCTATCCTTTACTTCCTCTTTAGCACACTCTTTCTCAACCTAACTCTCCCTTTCTTTTTTCCTCTCTCTATCACCATCTCTCCTTCTCACTCTATCTCTTTCTTGCCCTCTATCACTCTTCTCTCTATTCTCTCTCTCCATCTCTCCCTTCCCATATTAATTCTTCTGCCTCTCTCTCAGCCTTCTTCTCACTCCATTTTTATCTTCACTCTCTAACTCCTCACTTCTCTCCATCTTTCTCCCCCACCTTCACTTATCTCTTTTTCTCTTTTATCTCTCTCTCTCTCTATCTCTTCCCATTCCTTATATCTTCTTCACTCTTGCTCTCCCTCAATCTCTCCAGCTTTATATCTTCATATTTATGTCTCTCTCACTATTGCCTATACTATCCTTCTCTCTTATTTCGCTCACTCTAGGTGTCAGGTTCTAGTATGACTCAAAAAACATTTTACCCAAATAGGTCAACCCGAACCCAAGCTAATAATAAACAGGTTGAAAACTAAGACTTGAACCGAAACCAAACTTAAGCTTAACCTACATACCTGAACCTGACCTAACTTTCTTGTTGATTGGGGCATGATTGGGCATTCAGATTCAATCAGAACCTATCCATATAATAAATGTATCAAATTCTCTATCCCAAACCTAACTAAAAAAGTATTTAACTCAAACTTAACCTGGAGTTTTCAAGTAAAGCTCAAGTCATGTTGGTGTGTCAGGTCAATTTTTGACACCCCTAGCCCAATCTCTCTCCCCCACTCTATCTTTACTCTCATACTCTCTCTCCCACTGATGTGCATATATGCAAGATAGGATCATGGGGATTGATGTTCGTATTAGAAAATCGGATGTGCTATTCCAAAACCAAAAATAATTGATGGAAATTCTAATGAGATGCAAGAACCAAACAATAAAACCGTCCCAAGGCTAGAACAAAGCAAATTATATGTAGAACTTGTAGTAAAATGGATGGATGGAGGTAAACCTTGACCCAATGCTGAACGCAAACAAGAACATTGGTATAAAACTACAACCCTATGCTTGACGTGAGGAAAGAACCTTGGTACAAAGGAAGACGCCACAAACGGGGTGGAAATCTGCTTGAAAAGTTGGTAAAGAATTCCTTAGGCGATGGCCTAGAGTTTCGTTGGAATCCTAAGGAAACCATGGGAGACAACCCAAATGCATGTTTTTTTTGGCAAGAATCAAAATTCCTTTTCTCATTTGACATAAGGCTTATATATAGGCTAAAGCTTACAAGCAAATAAAATAGAAAATAAAATATCTTCTAAAACAAATGAAAAACTACATCAAGTTGGCATGCAAGCCATTATTGAACCACAATAAAAAAATACAAAATATCCAACCATAATAGCATGACTCCTTTATCCTTGAGCTTGGAATAAGTTGAAAAATCTTTGTGGCTTATTCTCCTTAGATCCCAATGAATTGGCTTGAGTCCAAGTTTTTTGGACTAATCCATTAAGAGCTTCTTTCACCCTCTTTGCACGACATCTAGTAATTGGCCCACATGGAACTCACATTAAATCTTTTCTTGAAGTCGTATCATTGCCATCCATGATATCATTTGCATCATTCCCCTCCTCTTGAAAAGGATTTTTCCTCAAATCAATGCATGCATCCAAAAGAATTTAAATCAGTAATATTGAAAGTGGAACTCACATTATACTTATCTGGTAGATCCAGCTTGTAGGCATTGTCGTTGATACGCTCAAGTACTTGGAAAGGACCATCTCCTCTTGGAAGTAGTTTGGAATGCCTTTGTTCTGAAAATCTTTCCTTTTTGAAGTGTAACCAGACCCAATCTCCAGGTTCAAAGATCATTTTGTGTCGCCCCTTGTTGGCATGTTTTTCATATTTCTTTGTTATTTGTTCATTATTCAGTCACGCCTTCTCATGTATCTTCTTTAACAACTCAGCCTTTTTCATACCATACAAGTTAACATGCCCAGAAACAGGAAATGGAATTAAATCAAATGGCGTTAAAGGATTAAAACCATAAATAAGTTCAAAAGGTCAAAATATAGTATCAGAATGAACAGCCCTATTATAAGCAAACTCAACATTTGGTAAACAATCTTCCCATATGTTGATATTTTTCTTTATGATTGCCCTTAACAAATTAAAAAAATTCCTATTTACTACTTAAGTTTGACCATCAGTTTGTGGGTGACAAGTAGTAGAAAACAACAATTTGGTTCCTAACTTACACTACAAGGTCTTCCAAAAGTAACTCAAGAACTTAGGATCTCTATCATAAACAATTGTTCTGGGCTTACCATGTAATCTTATAATCTCCTTAAAGAATAAATCGCGGGGTTGCACTCGAGATTTAGCTTGTCGACATGTGACACACCTACCACAAATCCTCTTGACATCCTGCCTTATGTGTGGCCAATAGAAGTGTTCTTGCAAAACAACTAAAGTCTTTGCAACTCTAAAATGTCCCATTAGTCCCCCTCCATGAGATTCTTGTACAAGCAATTTCTGTAAAGAACTTTTAGGCACACATAACTTATTTTTTCGAAATGGAAACCCATCATGTTTAAAGAATTTACTGCAAGGAGTTTTATCACAAGCTTGATATTCATTACAAAAATCAACATCATCAAGGTATAAATCTTTAATATGTTCAAAACAAAGTAACTTTGTATCAAGAGTAGATAGTAATGCATACATTCGAGAAAGAGCATCAACAACCACATTTTCCTTACCTTTCTTGTATTGAATGACATAAGGAAATGTCTCAATGAACTCCACACAATGACCATGCCTTTTTTCTAGCTTTTGTTGACCTTTCAAGTGCTTCAAGGACTCATGATTAGTGTGAATCACAAACTCCTTAGGCCAAAGGTAGTGCTGCAAAGTTTCCAAGGCTCTAACCAATGTATACATCTCGTTATCATAAGTTGGATAGTTTAAAGTGGCCCCACTCAACTTTTCGCTAAAATAAGCAATTGGTCTTCAATCCCGCATAAGCACAGCACCTATGCCAATACCTGAAGCACCACATTCAATTTCAAATGTTTTAGAAAAACCAGAACAGGGGCGTGGGTAAGTTTTTCCTTTATCAATTGAAATGCATTTTCCTGTACTTCTCCCCACTTGGACCCAATGTACTTCTTAATTAATCCAGTGAGTGGTGTAGCTATGCTACTAAAGTCTTTCTCAAACCATCGGTAGAAACTAGCAAGTCCATGAAAACTATGAACATTGCTTATACTAGGACTAGGCCACTCATGTATAGCATGCACCTTTTCTTCATCAACCTGTATACCCTGCACACTCACAACAAATACTAAAAACAAAGTTTATTGGTCCAAAAGGTACACTTTTCCAAGTTACCAAATAGTTTTTCTTTTCTTAAAACATTTAAAATAAGTTTTAAGGAACTAGTATGTTCCTGAAAGCTAACACATACAATTAAAACTAGCAATTTCCTGAAAACTACGAACATTGCATATGCTAGTGGGAATAAGCCACTCATGTATAACACACACCTTTTCTTCATCAACCTATATACCAGTAATATTTTTTATGGCTCAAAAATCCACACACGTTCTCGAAGATCCATCCTTCTTAGGAACTAGAATTATCGGAACAACACATGGACTCATGCTCTCTTTCACATACCCTTATCTATTAGTTCCCCAACTTGCCTTTGTAACTCTTTTGTCTCCCCGGGATTGCTTCTATAAGCTTGACAGTTTGGAATGGTGGCTCCTAGTGTAAAATTAATTTGATGCTCAATCCATTGAATGGGTGGTAAACCATGTGGAATATCCTCAGGAAAGATATCCTGAAACTCTTACAAAAGAGAAATAATAGAACTAGGCAAAGTACTGTCACATTCATTAGTGTTTAAGAATGCATATTTGTAAAGAAGTACAATCATTGGTTGGTTTAAAAATAATGCTCTCTTGATCTCATTTGCCTTTGCATAAATTTTTTTTTGTTTTCTTTCATCCTTTCTCTTAATGGCTGCTTGTTTCATTTATTCCTTTTTCTCATTTGGGTCAGCCTCTTTATGTTGATCACTCCTTTTTGTTTGACAATAATCATTTTACAATCTCACTTGATCCTAGTAGACCTCCTTTGGTGTCATTGGCACAAGAGTGATAATTCAATCATTGACTTCAAACGAGTATTTATTAGTGAAACCATCATGTTTAACTCGTCAGTCAAATTGCCAGGGTTGGCCTAGTAACAAATGGCCTGCTTACATTGGTACTAAATCACACAAGGCTTCATCTTCATATTTTCCAATGCAAAATGAGACCAAAAACTGTTTGTTCACCTTCACCTCACCACTATCATTAAACCATTGCAACTTGTAAAGCCTAGAATGCTTGATGGTTGGCAGTCCTAGTTTTCCAACCAAAATAGCGCTAGCAGCATTAGTGCAGCTTCCTCCATCAATGATCAAACTGCATACCACCTAGTGTGGAAAATGTTTTCTCTTTGAATTCCCTCATCAACCTTGGTCTGCAAACTTAAAGCCCTTCTTGTGACTAACAATTCTCCCGTGACCACATATTCTTCACATTCAATGTCCTCTATTGGTGGTATAGAGTCAATTTCTAATTTTTCATCAGTCTCAATCTCTCCATTGTCCCTTATCATCATGATTCTTTTGTTATGACATTGGTTGGCTATATGAACCCTGCATTGACATTTAAAACATTTAATGTCTTGATTTCTAGAAGTGGAAGGGTCAATTTTCCCTTGAGTTCCTTGGCTGATTGTCTCTTGTCTTGGCTCAGGTTTGGACTTTGCAATTGGTTTGTTCTTTTTTTTCTACAAAATTGGCTTCCATGAAGAACCCACAGTAGTTGAAAAATGTGAGCCACCTCTCCTCTTGAGTTGTTGTTCTACCTTGATGGCCACATGTAAAATTTCCTCCAACTCCACATAATGTTGAATTTCCACTCTATCTTGAATTTTTGGGTTTAAACTATTTAAAAATCTAGCCATAGTAGCTTCTCAGTCCTCTTCTACATTAGCCCAAATCATAGCTATCTCCATGTCTTGATAGTAATCTTCCACACTTTGATTACATTGCCTAAGCCTTTGTAACTTCTGATACAACTCTCGATAGTAATGACTTGGCACAAACCGCTTCCTCATAACAACTTTCATTTCTTCCCATGTTTCTATGGGATGTTCTAGATTTCTCCTTCTGCTCAACATTAATTGATCCCATCAAATAATAGGATAATTAGTAAATTCAATGGTGGCCAATTTCACCTTCTTTATTTCAGAATAGTTGTGGTAGTCAAACACTAATTCCATCTTCTTCTCCCATTCAAAATAGGCTTCAGAATTGTTTTTACCTTGAAAACAAGAAATGTGCATCTTAATACCTGCCAAATTGTTATCGTCTCTATTCCTAATGTTTCTAGCTTGTCCACCACAAAGCCTCCTCTCAAAAAATAAATTTCTATCATTCTCTTCATCAAATCCAGCCTCATACTATTCTTCATCCTCCTCTCTCACTCTTCTCGGTGGAACTCTCTCTTTTTCCTATTGGAAACATGTCGTGGCTATCCTTGTTGGATTCCTCCCTCTACCCATTTCAATCTTTCATGAATTTTCTCTAACTCAACCCTCATCATTCTTCTCATCTCCCCCACCAATGCTTGAAATTAGAGATTAGGAATGGCAGGTTGCCTTACCTCTTCTTTAAAATTCGTTTAGGACATTATTGGAGACTTACAATGAACGTAGCTAAAAAAGAATTCTAAATTAACAACTCAAATAAAATTCTAAATTATGAAAAATAAGAAAAAAAAATCAAAATGCTAAGAAAAACATTGGGATGATGATAATGAAATACAAATTTTGATATCTTGAATCAAAACGAAAGCACTACTAAACTTATTTGGACAATCATATCAAGAATTTTGAAAGCAATCCCTTTCTACTCTCTTATCTCTCTCCCCTCTCTCTATATATACCTTCCTCTCTCCCCCACTTAATTCTATTTCCTCTCATATTCTCTTCTCTCTCTTGTTCCCTCCCACATTCTCTCTCACTATTGCTCTATCACTTTAACTCTCCATATCCTCATCTTTTCCTCATTCTTTCAAATTGCCAGGGTCGGTCAAATTGTCAGTGTTGGACTAGTGACAAATGGCCTGCTTGCATTGGTACCACATCACACAAGACTTCATCTTCATATTTTCCAATGCAAAATGAGACCACAACCTTCTGGTTCACCTTCACCTCACCACTATCATTATACCATTGCAACTTGTAAGGCCGGGAATGCTTGATTGTTGGCAGTCCTAGTTATTCAACAGAAATAGTGCTAGCAGCATTAGTACAGCTTCCTCCAACTCAGAAAAAGTGCTAGCTTCTTCTTACAGCTTACTAGAGAGAGGCTCAGGTTTGGATTTTGCAATTGGTTTGTCCTCTTTTTTCTGAAAATTTGGCTTCCATGAAGAACCCATATTAGTTGAAAAATGTGGGCCACCCCTCCTCTTGAGTTGTTGCTCTACCTTGATGGCCACATGTAGCATGTCCTCCAACTCCACATAATGTTGTATTTCCACTCTATCTTAGATTTTTGGGTTTAAATCTTTTAAGAATCTAGCCATAATAGCTTCTCGGTCCTCTTCTACATTAGCCCAAATCATAGCAATCTCCATCTTCTGATAGTAATCTTCCACACTTCGATTACCTTAACTAAGCCTTTGTAACTTCTGATACAACTCTCGGTAGTAATGGCTTGGCACAAATCGCTTCCTCATAACAACTTTCATTTCTTCGCATGTTTCTATGGGACTTTCTCGATTTCACCTCCTTCTCAACACCAATTGATCCCACCAAACAATAGCATAATCAGTTAATTCAATAGCGGCCAATTTCACCTTCTTTATTTCAGAATAATTGTGGCAGTCAAACACTAATTCCATCTTCTTCTCCCATTCAAGATAAGCTTCAGGATTGTTTTTTTTCCTTGAAAAGAAGGAATGCACATCTTAATACTTGCCAAGTTATTATCGTCTCTATTCCTAATGTCTCTAGCTTGTCCACCATAACACCTCCTCTAAATAAATAAATCTCTATCGTTCTCTTCATCAAATCGAGCCTCATAATATTCTTCATTCTCCTCTCTCACTCCTCTTGGTGGAACTCTCTCCCTTTGCCTATTGGAAACATTTTGCGACTATCCTTGTTGGATTCCTCTCTGTACCTATTCCAATCTTTCATGAATTTGCTCTAACTCAGCCCTCATCATTCTTCTCATCTCCCCCACCAATGCTTGAAATTGGAGATAAGAACGGCGGGTTACCTTTCCTCTTCTTCAAAATTTGTTTGAGACATGATTAAAGACTTACAATTAAGGTAGGTAAGAAAGAATTCAAAATTAACAACTCAAATCAAATTCTAAATCACCACAAATAAGAAAAAAAATTGACATGCTAAGGAAAACATTGGGATGATGATAATGAAATATGAATTTTGATATCTTGAATCATAATGAAAGCACTACTAAACTGATTTGGACAATCATATCAAGAACAAGAAATGATATCAAGAACAATAAGAATATCAATAAATAAATAAAAACAACAAGAAATTAAAATTAAAAAAATCACATCAAGATGTTTTATATTTCAAGAAATGAAAATTACAAGAATGAAAATAAGAAGTTCACATCAAGAACAACATTTATCATAAACAATATCAAGAACAAGATGATTTCAACAATAACATGAACAATCATTTGGGCAATTTGGATAATAAATAGGACAACTGCATGAATAATAACAAGGACAATCACATGAGCATTAACAATGTAAATATTAACAAGAACATGAATATGAATGATTATGAGACCAGCTAATTGAACACTTAATTACAAAAAGAAATTAAAAATTGGATTACTTAGTAAAAATCAGACATAAGAAATAAGAAAATAACTAATCTCATTATTTACCTAAAAAGAAAGAAACATCCAAAAAGAACACAAAAGCCGAACAAAAAAATTATGTGTTCAAGAACCATGAGGCTCTGATACCAAACTAATGTGTATAAATGCAAGACAGGACCATGAGAATTGATATTCTTATTAGAAAACTGAATGAGATATGCTAAAACTGAAAAGAATTGATGGAAATTCTTATGAGATGCAAAAAACCAAACAATAAAACCATCCCAAGGCTGGAACAAACTAAATTCTAGGTAGAACCTGGCAGTTAAATGGATGGATGGAGGTAAACCTTGACCCAATGCTCAACACAAATAAGAATGTTGGTATAAGATCACAACCCTATGCTTAACATGAGGAAAGAACCTTGGTATAATGTAAGACGCCACAAACGGGGTAAAAATTCTCTTGATAAGTTGAGAAAGAACTCCTTAAGCGATGGCCTAGAGTTCCGTTAAAGTCCTAAGAAATTTTTTTTGGGCAAGAATCAGAAGTCCCTTTCTCATTTGACATAAGGCCTATATATAGGCTAAATCTTATAAGCAAATAAAAGAGAAGATAAAACATCTTCTAAAATAAGTGAAAAACTACATCAATTTGACATGCAAGCCATTATTAAACCACAATAAAAAAATAGAAAACATCCAACCATAATAATATGAATTTTTTATCCTTGGGCTTAGAATAAGTTGACAAATCTTTGTGGCTCTTTCTCCTTAGATCCCCATGAATTGGCTTGAGTCCAAGCCTCCTATGACTAATCTATTAAGAGCTTCTTTCACCCTCTTTGCATGGCATCTAGTAGGTTCTAGTAGTCTTCTTCAGAAATGATATTGTTGGTAGTTTGGATTGTAAGGGTCTCTAGTAGGTTCTATAGAGAAGTGAGAGGTCATATTCTACTCAGCACTACTGCAAAACCTGATGAAAAACCTTAGGTTAGCCAATATTATTTTCTAGCATAGAGAGGGGGTAAAGAGTAGGTATACTTCTATTTTTCACTACCTACATTATATTCTAAGTATTTCATTCCTACTCATAATCTAGGTCATTCCATGAGAAGGGTTGTCTTTAACAACTCAAAATTCTCCAAACCAATTTATCCAAAGAAGTTATCTTCAAATTTAAGATTTTCATTTATAAATAGTTTTTAGAAAAAGCACTTTAATCTACATTCTAAATTAAGGCCTGATAGTAATAGAGAAGAATTAGCCTAAGAGAGTTCTTACCTCGCATCTTTGTGGGATTGATACTTGGGGTCTTAAAAGAGAACCCTATATTACCTGAGATGATACATATACTTTCGTAGAACCCCTAGTGTGTGAAATATAAATCAAATTCTCAATTTTATTAAATTTATTTTGCACACTAGCTGCTTAAATTTNTTAAATAGGGTCAAGTTTTTTACCACCTTTTGGAGCATGAAAATCCACGTAATTGCGGGTCGGGTCAGTAACTAGTGGGATTAGGCCAATCTGGCAAATGTGATCCGCCCGCAACAACATCTATAATAGATCTTAATGATCCTACTAATCCATTATAAAAAGTTTGAATTATTAACCAATCTGGCAAAGCATGGTGCAGACATTTTAAAAAAAAATCCTTAAATCTTTCCCAGACTTCATATATTGATTCCCCTTCAAACTGGCAAAAAGAGGTAATATCATTTCTAAGCTTAGCAGTTTTAGAGGGTGGAAAATATTTAGCCAAGAATTTTTTGTGATAGTTCTTTCCAAGTTCTAATAGATCCAGGTGCTAATGAACTTAACCAAGTCTTGGCTTTATCCCTCAATGAAAAATGAAAAAGTCTAAGCCTAACAACATCATTAGGCACTCCGTCATATTTAAATGTAGCATAAATTTCAAGAAAACTAGCAAGATGTAAGTTAGGATATTCAGTAGGTGATCCTCCAAACTGATTATTTTGTACCATTTGGATAATAACAGGTTTAAGCTCAAATGAATTAGCAAAAACATCAGTATTTTGAATAGTTAAATGATGTTCATCTGCTGTCAGATTCGCATAATCTTTTAAAGGTCTTTGTCGATTCTCATTTAAAGGATTTTCTATATTATTTGTCATTTCTTTCAAATTCTTAAGTTCTCTTTATTTTTTTCGAATCTTTCTAATAGTACGTTCTAATTCTAAATCGTAAGGTACTAAACCTTCAAATCCAATATTTCACATAAATAAATAAAGTAAGTAAAGTAAAATTCTTAAATAATAAACTCCTAAATAAATTTTTTTTATTTTTGATTTTTTATATTTTTTTATGTTTTTTTATATATTTGTATATATATTATCTAAATTTCCTAATTTATCAAAACTCTTTAATTTAAATAAATTTAGCTATTACCTTCCCCGGTAACGGTGCCAAAAACTTGATCCCGATTTTGATATGTAAGGATTTATGAAGTTGATACCACAACAGCGCCAAAACTTGATCCTTATACGAAAAGTAAGTTGTGTAAAATATATATAATTATAGGCAATTAATAATGGGATTCTACGCAAGTATACATATCGTTATCAAGTAATAATAGACTTTCTATTTAAGCCCCAAATATCGATCCCACGGGGAAGGTGTAAGTTAGCAATGATAAATTTTAACAGGAAATTTACAGAAAATCAAATGAAATCACTGTCACTAATTTTGAATATTGAGATATTAACCAAACTAAATTACTTTACTATTAGTAAAACAGAAATGAAAATTTTGAATAATAACTACTAATCTATTAACTATGTTTATGTAATGAACCTTTCGTATGTGAAAAGCATCATTCCCACTACAATAAAATTTGATGAAATGAGGTGAGATAAATGTTTGACAAATAAGAGCAATTTTAATTTTCTACCCTGATACAGTGCATAGAAAATCATTGGTTAATCTTAGTGTTAGTCCCTAAATCTGTAACTAGGAGGATACCGGCTTCCACTCTAGAGCTCCCACTTCGCTTCACCTGAAGGCAAACTCTCGCTTTAGTTTTTCAACACTAAGACAAAATTGGGAATTTTAGTCTGTCCCCCTAAAGATTCTCAAATTCTACACCCAACAAAGAATATTTCCATATTTATTTGCACTTATTTTCTTGAACAAATTTCTCCTTCATGAAATCAAATGTGATTCTCACTCTGTTGTAGAACTCATACTCCATTTCCAGGATCATATGTTTTACAACATATTTTAACAAATCAATTGGCCAGATTAAAAAGTAAATTAAGTTCAGAGTTGAAAAATCATTACAAATTATTTTATATTTTAATTATGGCACATTCATTTTATCTCGTCATTTCACCATATCTCAGAGTAGGGGGAAAGATAGAGGGAACTACTCGGACATAATGAGAAAGATATGACAAAACACAAATTTCATATATAAAATAAAGTTCATACAACCTTAAATAAACAAACAAACATATATTGAACTCTTTCTCAAAGCAAATATTTTGTAGTCTTTCCTTAGAAATGCAGGAAGAAGAACTCTCTCACTTTTCATCTTCTCCAACACTCTTACAGAAAGTTTCACACTAAATCTCACCACAAAAACTCTAAACTATGAAAGAAAATTACTAATTGACTCCAATATGATGGTGGAATGAAGATGGACTATGAAAATGTGGTGTGGTGGAACGTTGTGGAGCAAAAAATGAACGTAGACAAGCCCATTTTTTGATGAAATTTGTCCCCAAATAAATCCCAAGGTCGGTTCTCCAAGAGGTGCTCCAAAATCTCTTAAAAAATTGTCCAAATACATCAAACCTTCTAGAAACGGGGTCTGAACCGCCTTTGGCGCCGTCGTCGCTAGTCTTGCACCGTCGGCACTGAGTAAAAATTCTCCATCTTTCAGTTGTTCTACACTGTCGGTGCTTACCTTGGTGCTGTCGGCACTGAGTATTTCCTTAAAAATGTTATTTTGACTCCAAATTTCATCTTTTTGCTTCCTTTTTGCTTTAAGCCCTAAAAATCAACAACCTGGAAGAAAACATCAAAATACCTTCCATTAAAGGGTAATATCACCAAAAAGAAGTATAAAATATGGGTCTAAAAATGCATGTGTTTTTGGTGTATCAGGTTGGGATCAAATTGGTGGACATTGGGGGTGAATTGGGGTAATTGGGCCTTTAAAGGCAATTTGGGACTTTTGGTCAAAATAAGTCAAATTGATCAAATTGAGCTCAATGGAGTGGTACAAATTTTTTTTGGGGACATTTAAAGTGATTATGAAGGTTTTGGGACAATTTGGGTCACCATGGGTATTTTGGTAATTTTGGCAAAATGAGGGGTATTTTGGTAATCCTGAAATTTTTAGGGGTGTTGTGGATAATTTGGGTGGTTTCAAACGGTTTGAAAAGTTTTTTGAACAAATTAGGGTATTTTGTGTAATTTTTGGAATTTTGGTCAATTTTGGGGTTGCAAGGGTAATTTGGTATTTTAGGTAGATTTGAGGGCAAAAGACTAAGTTGGGTATTTTGGTAAAATTAGGGTGTTAATCAACCTGCTTGAGCCATGGACCTATAGAATTCTGTACTTTGGGTCCTCCATGTACTTGTCCTAGCTACCTAGCCTAGGATTAGTGGGTCTAAGGGACCATCCACGTGAGTCACCAAAAGGGTTAAGGGAACAAAGTTAAACAAGTTTGGGTTTAAAGTTATGAGTGAAAGTGTAAAATGCAAGTGTGCATGTGAGACCAACCCAGGCCACACCACCAGATGGTTAATCCTAACGTCAAGTAGTTCTATGGGGACTCCCCTTCAGCTTCCCCATATTGACCCCACCTACTAAGTGCTAGAGGTTAGGACAAATATGTGAAACTTCAAGTTGAGAAAAGAAGAATTCAAAGTTTCTAATGGTGAGGCTTCCTTTTCTAGTCCTCTACGAATAGTCAACAGGAAAGTCCTATGGCTAGACCTTATGCTACTAAAGAGGAAAGACTAGACCTCAACCAAAAGTGAGGTCAACAGAGAGAAAGAGAGAGAGAGAGAGAGAGAAAAGAGGAAACATGCAAATAAAGAGAGAGAGAGCAAGCATGAGTAAGAGTGAAATAAAGAGAGTGATATGATGGGAGGAAGAGAATAGATAGATAGAATTGTAGAGAGGGAGAGTCATAGTGACAGAGACAGACTAAGAGAGATAAAGTAAGAGCATGAGAGAGAGGAAGAGAGAGACAAAGAGGATAGTAGGGAAAGATAGATATAGAGAGAGAATACAAAGGAAAAGGTTATAGAGAAATGATGTAGAAAATGAGACAGAGCCAGTGAGAAAAAAAGAGAGAGAGAATAGAAATGAGAAGATAAAGAAAGAGAGTAAGAGAGAAGAGGGAGAGTTGGAGCGTGAGAGAGTTAAAAAGAGAGAAAAAGAAGAGAGGGCTAGTGAGGGAGGAAGAGCGAGTTGAAAGGCACGTGAGAGACACTGTGAGATAGTGGGAGAGGGAGAGAGGGATGGGAGAGTGGGAGACAGAGAGATAGGGAGAAGAGCAGAAGAATGAAACAGGATAGAGGGAGGGAGGGAGGGAGGAAGAGAGGGGAAATGTGAGAGAATAATGATATAAAAATAGGGATAGAAAGGGAGAGAAAGGGATTGTGAGAGAGATAGAGAGAGAAAGAAAGAGGGTGAGAGATAAAATGAAATTGAGGGAGGTAGAGAGAAATAAGGGAGAGAGTAGGAGGGAAAGAGTGGGTAAGAGAAAGATAACAAGGGTGAAATAGTGATATAGAGAGGGTAGGATGGAAGGAGGGAGGGAGGGAAGGAGGGAGGGTAAGAGAGATGGAGAGAGAAAATATAGATAATAGACTGAGAGAGAAGATAGAGTAGAGAGAGGGGTAGTGAAGGAGGGAAGGAAGAATAGTTAAGGAGAGAGGAGAGATAGAATAGTGAGATAGAGGGAAAGAGGGAGTGTGTTATAAAGAGGGAGAGAGAGAAAAAATGAGGGAGGAAAGAAAAATATAGAGAAAATGGTATAGAGGAAGAGAGAGGGAGTGGGAAAGTCTGTGAGAGAGATAAAGATATAGAGAAATTGAAGAAAAAAGGAGGAAAAAATTAGAGAGAGTGAAAGAATAAAGAGAGCAAGCTAGAGCTAGAAGAAAAAGTAAGAGAGTTGAGGAGTGATAGATGGAGGAAAAGTCAAAGCGGGAGAGTGAGAGAAGGAGAGAGGAGGGAAAGCAAGAGCGAGGGATAGAGAGATAGATAGCAAGTGAGAGTGAAAAGAGAAAGTGAGAAAAGAAGTGTTATAGAAAAGAGATATAAAGAGAAAAGAAATAGAGAAAGGAATAGAGAACGAGCAGGAGAGATGATGTGAAAGAGAAGAGAGAGAAAAGAGAGTAAAAGAAAGAAAAAGGGAGAGAGGGAGGGTTGAGGGATAGAGATAGAACTAGAGAGGATGGGAAAGAGAAAGAAATGAGAGAGGGTGCTAGCAGAGTGGGTGAAAGAAGAGAGTGGAAGAGAAAATGGGGAGAGAGAGGGAGGAAGAGGGAAGAGAGAGAATAAGAGATAATTAAGGAGAGAGATGGAGAGTTTGTGATCAAGAAAAAGATTATTGGAGATGAGAGGAAGGAAGGGAGATAAAGAGTGATGTGGGTGGATTTAATGTGTTATTTTTGCAAATATTTTTCAATATACTAAATACACATGGTAGATACAATATTAAATATGCAATTTAATCCCAATAAAAATAACTTTAGTTAAAATAGTTTTATCTTTTTTTAAAAAAAAATCTTTAAACTGTCAAATCCTCTAAAAATAATGCAAGTATATGTATCGCTCAAGTAATAAAGAGCTCTAATGGAGTCCTGAATATCAATCCCCTATGAAATTTAGAAATGCTTATAAGTAAATTCTTACGATTATAACGTAAACTGCAATTTTAAACTACAACAGTGAACTATGAAAATTGAATCTATAGTAAAAGAGTGAATACAAAAAAAATACAGTTAAAAGACTAAGTTAATTAAACTAATTGCTAAACTTTCAAAAGTAAAATTACGAAAACTAAATAATATTTTTTTAATGAAGAGTTCAAGTTTAAAAAAGCATCATTCCCCTTTGCAATGAGTATATGGATTGTGAAGAAAATAAAATCATTTAAAAATATATTTATAATTGTTTTATGTTAAATAGGAGCAATCCTATTCTTTACCCTTTTCCAAGTGCATAAAGAACAATGTACAATCTAGAGTTTGGCTCCTAATTCCGTGCTTAGGCTAGAAGGATACCGACTGCCACTACTCTCTCACCTGAGAGCTAACAATCTCACATTAGTTTCCAATCAATTGAACCAAATTGGGGATTTTAATCTTTCAACTTAAAATATCCAATTCTGCATCCAACAAAGTATATTTCCCTATTTAATTGCACTCAACCCCATGGATGACATCCTCTCCCATCGAATCAAATGTGATTCTCCCCATGTTGTAAAAATAAAAGCCCTATTGGAACATATGTTTCTCATTACATTTTAAAATTTCAATTGGTCAGATCAAAAAGTAAATGACTATCAAAGTTCAAATAATCACAAATTATTAACATTTAAAACTGTATAAAACAAAATAAATTCTTCACAAAACCATATCTCAAAGTAGGGAGACAGATAAAGAAGACTACTCATAATTCATGAGAAGGAAACGACAAAACACATATTTCATATATAAAATCAAGTTTACAAAATAAAGAAATAAAAGAACACAAATTTCCTCACNTAAAGTTCATACAACCTTAAATAAACAAACAAACATATATTGAACTCTTTCTCAAAGCAAATATTTTGTAGTCTTTCCTTAGAAATGCAGGAAGAAGAACTCTCTCACTTTTCATCTTCTCCAACACTCTTACAGAAAGTTTCACACTAAATCTCACCACAAAAACTCTAAACTATGAAACAAATTACTAATTGACTCCAATATGATGGTGGAATGAAGATGGACTATGAAAATGTGGTGTGGTGGAACGTTGTGGAGCAAAAAATGAACGTAGACAAGCCCATTTTTTGATGAAATTTGTCCCCAAATAAATCCCAAGGTCGGTTCTCCAAGAGGTGCTCCAAAATCTCTTAAAAAATTGTCCAAATACATCAAACCTTCTAGAAACGGGGTCTGAACCGCCTTTGGCGCCGTCGTCGCTAGTCTTGCACCGTCGGCACTGAGTAAAAATTCTCCATCTTTCAGTTGTTCTACACTGTCGGTGCTTACCTTGGTGCTGTCGGCACTGAGTATTTCCTTAAAAATGTTATTTTGACTCCAAATTTCATCTTTTTGCTTCCTTTTTGCTTTAAGCCCTAAAAATCAACAACCTGGAAGAAAACATCAAAATACCTTCCATTAAAGGGTAATATCACCAAAAAGAAGTATAAAATATGGGTCTAAAAATGCATGTGTTTTTGGTGTATCAGGTTGGGATCAAATTGGTGGACATTGGGGGTGAATTGGGGTAATTGGGCCTTTAAAGGCAATTTGGGACTTTTGGTCAAAATAAGTCAAATTGATCAAATTGAGCTCAATGGAGTGGTACAAATTTTTTTTGGGGACATTTAAAGTGATTATGAAGGTTTTGGGACAATTTGGGTCACCATGGGTATTTTGGTAATTTTGGCAAAATGAGGGGTATTTTGGTAATCCTGAAATTTTTAGGGGTGTTGTGGATAATTTGGGTGGTTTCAAACGGTTTGAAAAGTTTTTTGAACAAATTAGGGTATTTTGTGTAATTTTTGGAATTTTGGTCAATTTTGGGGTTGCAAGGGTAATTTGGTATTTTAGGTAGATTTGAGGGCAAAAGACTAAGTTGGGTATTTTGGTAAAATTAGGGTGTTAATCAACCTGCTTGAGCCATGGACCTATAGAATTCTGTACTTTGGGTCCTCCATGTACTTGTCCTAGCTACCTAGCCTAGGATTAGTGGGTCTAAGGGACCATCCACGTGAGTCACCAAAAGGGTTAAGGGAACAAAGTTAAACAAGTTTGGGTTTAAAGTTATGAGTGAAAGTGTAAAATGCAAGTGTGCATGTGAGACCAACCCAGGCCACACCACCAGATGGTTAATCCTAACGTCAAGTAGTTCTATGGGGACTCCCCTTCAGCTTCCCCATATTGACCCCACCTACTAAGTGCTAGAGGTTAGGACAAATATGTGAAACTTCAAGTTGAGAAAAGAAGAATTCAAAGTTTCTAATGGTGAGGCTTCCTTTTCTAGTCCTCTACGAATAGTCAACAGGAAAGTCCTATGGCTAGACCTTATGCTACTAAAGAGGAAAGACTAGACCTCAACCAAAAGTGAGGTCAACAGAGAGAAAGAGAGAGAGAGAGAGAGAGAAAAGAGGAAACATGCAAATAAAGAGAGAGAGAGCAAGCATGAGTAAGAGTGAAATAAAGAGAGTGATATGATGGGAGGAAGAGAATAGATAGATAGAATTGTAGAGAGGGAGAGTCATAGTGACAGAGACAGACTAAGAGAGATAAAGTAAGAGCATGAGAGAGAGGAAGAGAGAGACAAAGAGGATAGTAGGGAAAGATAGATATAGAGAGAGAATACAAAGGAAAAGGTTATAGAGAAATGATGTAGAAAATGAGACAGAGCCAGTGAGAAAAAAAGAGAGAGAGAATAGAAATGAGAAGATAAAGAAAGAGAGTAAGAGAGAAGAGGGAGAGTTGGAGCGTGAGAGAGTTAAAAAGAGAGAAAAAGAAGAGAGGGCTAGTGAGGGAGGAAGAGCGAGTTGAAAGGCACGTGAGAGACACTGTGAGATAGTGGGAGAGGGAGAGAGGGATGGGAGAGTGGGAGACAGAGAGATAGGGAGAAGAGCAGAAGAATGAAACAGGATAGAGGGAGGGAGGGAGGGAGGAAGAGAGGGGAAATGTGAGAGAATAATGATATAAAAATAGGGATAGAAAGGGAGAGAAAGGGATTGTGAGAGAGATAGAGAGAGAAAGAAAGAGGGTGAGAGATAAAATGAAATTGAGGGAGGTAGAGAGAAATAAGGGAGAGAGTAGGAGGGAAAGAGTGGGTAAGAGAAAGATAACAAGGGTGAAATAGTGATATAGAGAGGGTAGGATGGAAGGAGGGAGGGAGGGAAGGAGGGAGGGTAAGAGAGATGGAGAGAGAAAATATAGATAATAGACTGAGAGAGAAGATAGAGTAGAGAGAGAGGTAGTGAAGGAGGGAAGGAAGAATAGTTAAGGAGAGAGGAGAGATAGAATAGTGAGATAGAGGGAAAGAGGGAGTGTGTTATAAAGAGGGAGAGAGAGAAAAAATGAGGGAGGAAAGAAAAATATAGAGAAAATGGTATAGAGGAAGAGAGAGGGAGTGGGAAAGTCTGTGAGAGAGATAAAGATATAGAGAAATTGAAGAAAAAAGGAGGAAAAAATTAGAGAGAGTGAAAGAATAAAGAGAGCAAGCTAGAGCTAGAAGAAAAAGTAAGAGAGTTGAGGAGTGATAGATGGAGGAAAAGTCAAAGCGGGAGAGTGAGAGAAGGAGAGAGGAGGGAAAGCAAGAGCGAGGGATAGAGAGATAGATAGCAAGTGAGAGTGAAAAGAGAAAGTGAGAAAAGAAGTGTTATAGAAAAGAGATATAAAGAGAAAAGAAATAGAGAAAGGAATAGAGAACGAGCAGGAGAGATGGTGTGAAAGATAAGAGAGAGAAAAGAGAGTAAAAGAAAGAAAAAGGGAGAGAGGGAGGGTTGAGGGATAGAGATAGAACTAGAGAGGATGGGAAAGAGAAAGAAATGAGAGAGGGTGCTAGCAGAGTGGGAGAAAGGAGAGAGTGGAAGAGAAAATGGGGAGAGAGAGGGAGGAAGAGGGAAGAGAGAGAATAAGAGATAATTAAGGAGAGAGATAGAGAGTGTGAGATCAAGAAAAAGATTATTGGAGATGAGAGGAAGGAAGAGAGATAAAGAGTGATGTGGGTGGGTTTAGTGTGTTATTTTTGCAAATATTTTTCAATATTACAAAATACACACGGTAGATACAATATTAAATATGCAATTTAATCCCAATAAAAATAACTTTAGTCAAAATAGTTTTATCTTTTTTAAAAAAAAAAATCTTTAAACTATCAAATCCTCTAAAAATAATGCAAGTATATGTATCGCTCAAGTAATAAAGAGCTCTAATGGAGTCCTGGATATCAATCCCCTATGAAATTTAGAAATTCTTATAAGTAAATTCTTACGATTATAACGTAAACTGCAATTTTAAACTACAACAGTGAAGTATGAAAATTGAATACATAGTAAAAGAGTGAATACAAAATAAAATGCAGTTAAAAGACTAAGTTAATTAAATTAATTGCTAAACTTTCAAAAGTAAAATTACGAAAACTAAATAATATTTTTTTAATGAAGAGTTCAAGTTTAAAAAAGCATCATTCCCCTTTACAATGAGTATATGGATTGTGAATAAAATAAAATCATTTAAAAATATATTTATAATTATTTTTTTGTTAAATAGGAGCAATCCTATTCTTTACACTCTTCCAAGTGCATAAAGAACAATGTATAATCTAGAGTTTGGCTCCTAATTCCGTGCTTAGGCTAGAAGGATACCGACTGCCACTACTCCCTCACTTGAGAGCTAACAATCTCACATTAGTTTCCAATCAATTGGATCAAATTGGGGATTTTAATCTTTCAACTTAAAATATCCAATTCTGCATCCAACAAAGTATATTTCCCTATTTAATTTTACTCAACCCCATGGATGACATCCTCTCCTATGGAATCAAATGTGATTCTCCCCATGTTGTAAAAATAAAAGCCCTTTTGGACATATGTTTCTCATTACATTTTAAAATTTTAATTGGTCAGATCAAAAAGTAAATGACTATCAAAGTTCAAATAATAACAAATTATTAACATTTAAAATTGTATAAAAGAAAATAAATTCTTCACAAAACCATATCTCAAAGTAGGGAGACAAATAAAGAAGACTACTCATAATTCATGAGAAGGAAAGGACAAAACACATATTTCATATATAAAATCAAGTTTACAAAATAAAGAAATAAAAGAACACAAATTTCCTCACAATAATTTCCAAGAAAATCCCTAGAAGTTCTCTTCAAGCACTTTCCTTCTTTACAAGCACTCTCAAATCTCTCTTAAAATTGTATTGAAGAAGAAATCTCTGACTTTTCCTCTCCTCTTACAATCATTGAAAAAAATCTCCAAGCCCATGACTTTCTCTCTCTCTTTTACTCACGCCCCTCTTCTTCTCTTCATGCTACCACTCTCGCATGCCCTAGACTTCCCTCTCTTTTATTAGAGGTTGTCTCCCTCCAAAAATGAATTGAAAATTCCCTCCAAAAATTCTATCAAAAAGTCAACTCTTTTGAATTCAAAAGACATGTCTATTGATCCAAGAGACATATCCTTTCATAAAAGAACCTTCCAAAGTGTCTAGATGCACTGAATAACTTCATGGGGCATTTAGCACAAGTGAACCTTTTGAAATACATGCCAAATTTCTTCTGAACCTCCTTAATCAGCAAAAAGTCTTATCTGGCACCTCAAGTGATCGTTATAGTGCTTTAGGCACCATTCTGCATAAGACCACACTTTTCTGGGTTTAGGCACTTCAGGTGCCAGCTCTGTCAAATGACACTTCAGGCGCTAGCTCTCTGTAAAGTGGTGCTTCAGGCGCTAGTTCTAGCGCTTGAGGCACCATAATCCAAAAAATTCATTGTTTTAGCTTCAGATTTCGTCATTTTTTGCTTTTTTTATTACAAATGCCTAAAATTTATATACCTCCATCAAAAACATGAAAATATACTTATTTAAAGTGTAATGTTACAAAAATAAGCATAAAATGTATGCTTAAAATAACATATTATTTTGGTGTATCAAAATCCCGCAAATTTGAATGTTACTTGCCCTCAAGTGACACTTTTTCTACATAAAAGCATATGACATAGAATAGAGATTAAATTATAACTTCTATACCTTAGTTTAATAAATAAAAGAGTAAAATTTAAGAAAAACCTTTAATAACTTAGATTCAGACTCTAAGTCTAAGAGTACTTAATAATTAAATTTAAGATTTTTGAGTCTCCATTCGATTCAAAAAAAAAATTGTAACTTGTCATTACAAGGATACTTAGAACATTCATACGAAAAAGAACTTCTTGAAAACTTTCCTACTAATGCTACTAATATTCCAATATAAGTTTAGAAAATGTAATAAANCTCCAAGCCCATGACTTTCTCTCTCTCTTTTACTCACGCCCCTCTTCTTCTCTTCACGCTACCACGCTCGCATGCCCTAGACTTCCCTCTCTTTTATTAGAGATTGTCTCCCTCCAAAAATGAATTGAAAATTCCCTCCAAAAATTCTATCAAAAAGTCAACTCTTTTGAATTCAAAAGACATGTCTATTGATCCAAGAGACATATCCTTTCATAAAAGAACCTTCCAAAGTGTCTAGATGCACTGAATAACTCCATGGGGGATTTAGAACGAGTGAACCTTTTGAAATACATGCCAAATTTCTTCTGAACCTCCTTAATCAGCAAAAAGTCTTCTCTGGCACCTCAAGTGCTCGTTATAGTGCTTTAGGCACCATCCTGCATAAGACCACACTTTTCTGGGTTTAGGCACTTCAGGTGCCAGCTCTGTCAAAGGACACTTCAGGCGCTAGCTCTCTGTAAAGTGGTGCTTCAGGCGCTAGTTCTGGCGCTTGAGGCGCCATAATCCAAAAAATTCATTGTTTTGGCTTCAGATTTCGTCATTTTTTGCTACTTTTATTCCAAATGCCTAAAATTAATATACCTCCATCAAAAACATGAAAATATACTTATTTAAAGTGAAATATCACAAAAACAAGCATAAAATGTATGCTTAAAATAACATATTATTTTGGTGTATCAAAATCCCACAAATTTGAATGTTACTTGTCCTCAAGTGACACTTTTTCTACATAAAAGCATATGACATAGGATAGAGATTAAATTATAACTTCTATACCTTAGTTTAATAAATAAAAGAGTAAAATTTAAGAAAAACCTTTAATAACTTAGATTCAGACTCTGTCTAAGAGTACTTAATAATTAAATTTAAGATTTTTGAGTCTCCATTCTTTTCAAAAAAAAAAAATTGTAACTTGACGTTACAAGGATACTTAGAACATTCATACAAAAAAGAACTTCTTGAAAACTTTCCTACTAATGCTACTAATATTCCAATATAAGTTTAGAAAACGTAATAAAGCCTTTTCCTTAAGTTGATTGAAGTGAATCCAATTTTTGATTAGGCATCTCTTCAAGTTTCTCCTCACTCATTCTTCTTTTCTTTTCTTTCTTTTATTTTTATATTTTTTCTTTCTTTTTTTTATTCAGGATCATTTTAATCCTTTCTTTTCTTTCTTTTTCAAGTGAGAATTACTATTTCTGGATAGCCTTTAATAATTTTGAACTTCACTATCCTCTTCTTAAAGTCAAAACTTTTTACCTTCATCACTTGATAAATTTATATTAGTTTATGATTTATCATAAAGTTTCATTCTTTTCTTCTTACATGAAACTGTAAAATTTTTAATACTTCAAAAATGCAATTTCATTTACTTTAAATAGAAAAATATAGTCCTATCTTATCATACCAAACATCTTTAACTTAAAATTGACCTTCATTATTAAAAACTTTTACCTAAATTTACCATAATATTTATAAACATAAGTATAGTCATTTAAAGTAAAATTTTAATATCCCAGGTCATGTTAAATTAATTTTAAAAATATAGTTAATTGAGGAAAATTGAAATTTAGGTTACTTCTTTTTAAAAGAAATTTTTCTTTCCCACAAACTTAAATTTTTAAGTAATCTAAAAATNTAATTTTAAAAATATTGTTAATTGAGGACAATTAAAATTTAGGTTACTTCTTTTTAAAAGAAATTTTTCTTTCCCACAAACTTAAATTTTTAAGTAATCTAAAAATGTCTTGGTAAAAAATTTAGTAGGTAAAAGAAAATAGTAAATGCATAAAAATAAAAACCAACCTGTAGAGGATTTCTGAGTATGAAACAGGGTTTTGGTATACTATAGGTACTAACTTTAAAAATACATATAGGCTTTAAAACTTTAAATGAAATATAATATATTTTAACGAATTTGCTGAGAATTAAATAGCAGAAATAGAAACTGAAAATATTAAAAATGCAGAAAAAGTAAAAATGTACAGTTTCAATTACAATTCAAAGTACAAAATTAAAATAAAAGTTCTTACTACAATAGTTTTAAGAAAATCTTAACAACACAATCAAAATAACAAACAACCTAACTAACAAACAAACTAAACTCTTAAAAATATCAGTCTTCATCTCCTTCCTCATCATCATTATCTTCTTCTTCTTCTTCTTCTTCTTCTTCTTCTTCTTCTTCATCAATAGGAGCATAAAGAGTGAAGCTAGGCAAGTTGGAAATTTTACATTGTATTCACCCCTAAGATATTTAACCATAGCCTCCTTATAGGCAATATCATGTTGAACTCTCCTTTGCTTATACTCATCATTATAAGCATTTCTTGCTTCCATTTCTCTAATCTGATTGTGCATATTAACTATATCCATTTGTTGAATAATAAGCTACTCCATAATATATTCAAGTGAAGCAGAGCGAGAAGTAGATGCCCATGCAACATATGTAGAGGGTCTATCACTACCTCCACTTCTAGACTCAACAAATGATTCAAATCTCTGAACCGTATGCTTCTTAATAGGATTTTGTTGCTACAGATTTTCCACATTTCTATGGGACTCAACTCCTAATTGCTCATATAAAGTGAAAATCAAGGCAGGGTAACCTAAACCACTAGTTGTAACACTACTAGCTATATCCGAGCTTGATGAACTAACTATAAGAGCACCAACATCTATTGTGTTCATTTTCTGAATGAAAAAGTTTAGCACAGCTCTATCCTTCATTAATTTTTTCAGCCATCAAAACTTCCAAATTTTGGATCTTTCATAATGTACAAAAATCCTTGGTGAAAATAAAAAATTTTTAAGTTAAAGTGAAGCTCCTACCAAGAGAAAATTAAATCTAAGATCTTTGGCCTTTGAAATCTTTTCTAACGCACACAATGTGAATCCCTAGGTCATGGTTTAGAGGTAGGAGATGACCTAGTTAGCAAAATTAGTGTTCTACTGGGTGATTTTGTGGGTTTTTATGCAATCTGGCATTTCGGGAATTTGGCGCTTCAGGCGCCAATCTAGCGCCTCAGGCGCCAAAGCATAACTTTTTCAGATTTCCTTTTTTGTGGAAATCTGCTGAGCACCGCTTTACGTCAACCTCTAATTAAGTCAAATAAACATTTATAATCATAATTAAACAGTACTATAACACCAAACCTTCACAAAAAAACACAAAACTCACTTCTATACATAAAATCCACGCTACTAGAAACTTAAAATTTTTCAACCCAACAAAATCTAATTCAGTGTCCAAAGAAAACTAAACATCTTAACACTAAAATGTAAATATCAAAAAATTAAACATAAACATAAATAGAGTTCAACAATAAAAGTAAATTCAATCTAACACAACATATTAACATAAGCAAACAATGCTAAACAAAATGTTTCGAACATAAAGTAAGTTCAAACATCTTCTTGGCTCTCGTCCTCCTGGATATCTCCCATGTTAATAGTGCACGTACAAGCTGTAGAAGGGTAGATAAGGTAATTCATAAGTTGAATCATCCTCAATCCAAGCATGTTTCTTGAACATACGTACCAAACCATCATTAATACAACCAGTTTGTTCAAAATGGTCCTTCAGCCTCCAGTCCAGATGATCCAATATTTTAGAAACATTCTCAATTGCATGCATAAGGTTTTGTACCTCTTTTTCTATATTCTTGATCCTTTTCAAAAGTGTGTTCAAACTAAAGTTAGGCTGAATAGGTGATGAATTCTGGGATACCTGATCCATCAATACATTCATATCATTCTCATCTCCCATTCCAATACAGTTGCAATAGACTTGGCTTCCAAGAAAGAAGTACTTTTTCCCAACTTTCATAAGATACTTGTGATTGAATGCATAGTAGGAAAATAGTGGATGGATGTCTTGTTCTAGTAGCAGATCCATTGACCATTAAACCCAAAATCAATTTCACAATTATTGCACCAATATCAACAGGTTTTCCAGTTTGAATACATTAATTCATAATAACACTCTGTTTAGTTACCTTTCTGATTTCATAGTGGGGAGTAATTTTGATGTAACAAAGAAATGTTATGCCTTAGATGCAGGATTCAATATTGATGAAGAAAAACTTATATTTCCATCATCTCTGGCCTCCTAATTTGCATCTTCATTTGTAAGCTATTGATAGAGTTCATTCATATTATCTCTTGTAGGGGTAAAATTTGCATAGTGGAAAATAGGAATACTTTCAATCATAAACATTTTGTTTATTCTTGAAGGAGTGAATTGCATAAACCAACCTCGCACATAGAAAATTCATTGGTTGATTCCATGTAGATTTGTCTAATACTCTTTCACCACAGGGACAACTACAACGACAGCAGTGTAGCAAAGCACTTCCAAGCATCTCTGCGCAATAATTTCTTCCACTCGAGTATTCTCCTCGATTCACAAATCTTCTTTCCTTGATTAGCCTCTTCTTCATAAGAACTTAATCATGTAACTATAGCGCATCAAAACTGACGAACTTTCTCCGGTTGAAAATTCCAAAGCTCGCGGAACTTTTAGAATGGGAAGCCATAATTATTGAAAAATGGTGACTCGTCCCTCGTATTCCCTCTTAAAAAATGCATTTGAGTCCGTTTTTTGGGAGTTATAAGGAGAAGAACTCATCAAAAACTACCAAAAATTGCCTTTTGAAAAAATTGAAGTCATTTTCGTCATCAAGGTGCCTCAGGCGCTGATTATGCGCTTCAGGTGCCAGCTTTCTAGAATGTGGTGCTTCAAGTGCCAATCCGGTGCCTCAGGGCCAGTTCCAAAAAAATTACCATTTCGATTTCAATCCAATAAATTCTCAATTTTTCCATAAAATTAAGTAAACAAATATGTTTCTAAATATTATGTTAATGTAAAATTTCTCAAATACACAAAATATATAAAAGTACAAATATAAATACACGTTAAAGATTTCAAACAAAAACATAAAAGCAGAATAAACAACAATAAATTTGTGTTGCCTCCCACAAATCGATTGGTTTAATGTTGTCNGCTGAGGAGAAGAACCCTTGGTGAAAAAAATTCATAAAATCTGGCTGATTAAACACAATTAAGAAAGGGAAACTTCATGTTCTTATTGGATTGAAAGGCCTAATTGAAATATGTATGAACTTGAGAAAAAGAGGTGAGATTTCAAGAAAAAAGTGAAGAGAACTTGGTATAAAAAAGAAAAAAATAAGTAGTTCTTATCCAGTAAGATTTATATGATACAAAACATCTGCTAAATCTAGCATTGTATCATTACTCTTTTAAAAAATTATAAGGGATATTTGTATAGGACTCCCGTTATCCAAAATTTTGATATAAAAGGGTAATAGTTTTAAAACATTGGTGTTTTAGGATAACTCAGGGGTATGATTTTCTAATCAAATTAATATGATGTACATTTTATTTGCATGCAAAGCAGAGTTGAGAATATATAGATCATAAGTTTCTAATCAATCTAGTTCGTCATTTTCTTAAATAATCTCTAAGCCTAATTGTATTCCAAAATTTCAACAAGAATTTGGAAACAAATAAAATAAAGGAGAAAGCTTTTCTGGCCACTATCAAATTTTTGACATATCACTTTTTTTACCAAAGCGAAGTGCACTAAGCTAAGAAATATCATTTTATGACAAAAAAAAGGTTGATTAAGAATAAAAATCCCAAAATAAAGAAAAAGTACCCTAAACAATCAGACAATCTCGCCTGTAAAGCACTCCAAGGAATCACTCTCCAACTTATACTCACCATATTAAAATCGAGGATAGATAAATTTTATTGAAGCGAAAGAATCAAATTGTATACCTCAGATCACATGATCTAACTTAGAAGATAAATTGGCAAAAGTTCAACTCAATTTGTTCAGTAAAAATTTCAAAATTCCAATTGCAGTAGGAGCTACTCTCCATTCAAAATAACAATTGAAAAAGCTAAATATTCCATTACTTTAAACTTCNAAAATTGGCAAAAGTTCAACTCAATTTGTTCAATAAAAATTTCAAAATTCAAATTGCAGTAGGAGCTACTCTCCATTCAAAATAACAATTGAAAAAGCTAAATATTCCATTACTTTAAACTTCATATCCCATAAAAGTAGGAATCATAAGTACCATATAATCTACATGGCTTAACAAGAACTTAGTGAAAGATAGGTGATCCTACTTATCAATTTTGTAAACCATTTCATCCACAAACTTCCAAAATAATAAATTTAATTTCCAAAATAACACTATTTCTTAGGGCTTGTTTGGGATTACTTTTAATTTTTTGCTTTGTTCTAAAAAAACATATTTACTTAAGGGTATATTTTGCATGCTTTTTTTTCATTTTCAAAACAAATTAACTTGTTTTTAAAACACTCAAGACACCTAATAGCAATTTTGAGTGTTTTTAAAAACAACTAAGTATATTATAATATATTAAATATGTTTTATTTCAAATAAAAATATATACAAAATAAAATGAAAATAAAAAACAAAAAATGAAAATAAAAATTGATCTCAAACAACCTCTTAATTTTTCAGAACAAAGGACAGGCATTGACATGCTATAGAAAAGCACCCAAATTAGAGAAATAAAAACTTCCTCATGATATTCATGCTAATAAACAAATTTTGCATTTTCCTTAATTATATGGTTTGAGATTCACATGCTATAGATTATCTTATTTTATAAACAATCACAATTGACCCTAACTTATATTAAAAAAAATTATTGAAGATATATTTGTGGGGTAAATATAATATTACTTTTTAAAGATACTTACTTGGTTGAATTAATAAGCTGCACAAGCTTCTTCTGATTGATCTCACACTTTTTAACAAGATCTGTGATAACTTCATCCTTGATGGCCTGAGAGGCAATGAAATATATTTTTTTATTATGCACCCTAATTCTCATAAATACTAAGCTCTCGAACGCACAATCATTATAAAATCACAGACCTTATCATCATTTGGGTTCATAACCTCCAATATATTGTTGAATAAATCCATAACACTTTGGATATTGTTCAAATCCGATAAACTGAAGATACAATTATGATTGAAAATCATGTAGAGATAATGAAAAGAGTAAAAGAAAAACAAAGACAAAATTTTGTGGAAAACATGATGGGATTGGGGTTTCAGGGAATAAACAAAATATATAACCTGAAATGACCTGTTTCAGATCTAACTTGATGAAGTCTTCCAATACTGTTGGTAGAAATTTTGTAGTTTTTTTGAGGTTGAGTAGTCATTGGATCAGTAAGAGTAAGGATCATATCTGTATTTTTGGATTGCTCTGGGAATTGGACTCCAGATCTCTGCATAGAAAATGTACAACTATCAGAAAGGATGAATCTGCTAACTTGTTATTTAGTAACTTTATTAGTCCTTACTTGGATATCAACTTTGCAATCTTAGATTATAAGTTTGAATTAATTGTGCATGCATGCACATATGTGAAAGATAAGAAGATGCATGGTGCATGTATACATAAATTGATATGTTTATTTCTATATACGTTTAGGGTGTGTATGCTTGCACGTTGAAGGTATGAGAGTTCATGCAAAATATTTGTATGACTATTTTTTTGTACATCCATAATCATAAGAGTGCATATGCAAATGTATGTGTTTGTTTGTAATATTTTGTCAATATTGGGTCCTTATTCGTACTTATTTCTCTATGCATGTGTGACAATTTACATGTGTTTATATGGTTCAATTTATCTACGTGTGTGTATCTCTAATTGGGTGTATGTGAGTCTACCCAATTTCTATGTGAATAAAACAAAGCATTTCTATTACTCTTGGTATTAATGTAGAAGGAAAAGATTGCACAATTTATTTGAAAATTCAATAAGCAAAAAAAAAGCCATTTTGTTTCTAAAATTTATTAGTGCAAAGTTATTAAAAAAACATATTATGAAAAAGTTTTGTGTAAAACATGTCATTGTTACTTAGAAATATACATAAAATTGAATAGGATTTAGTAGGAGTAAGAAGAATGACTTCGAAAAGTTCGGCGTCAACATTCTTGAGGAATGTTAAATCGATAAATTTGGCGATATTATGATGAATGGACAATATGGATAACATACCCTTTAGATAAAACCACTAAGGAAAGAGAGAAAAAAGAGAGAAGGGGTGAATGGTGGAGAGTCAAAGAATGAGGCTAAGCTCGTATCATTATTCTTATTGTCTCTTTATTGTAAATCTCATGATAATACTATTTGTATATGTGAAACCTATTTATATATGAAGTGATATCCTGTTTGAATACATAGATGGAAAAATTATAAAAATAAATAATGATATGCAGTACCAAGACGTATCTTACGACCCATGCAAAAGTTTACTGCCTTCTGCGGCTTAAATGATATTGTAATGCCCAAGTAATTGCATGTTCGGACAAGTTAATGAGGCAAGATGTGAGAAATGTTGGCATTGAATTAGCTATGCGTCAAGAACTGGTTGTTGGACGAGTACTTAGTCCCGCCTTAAGTTGACCTACCAAGTGATTTTGGGAAGTTGTCATGGGCTTTAAGCAGATTGATCAGGTGCTAGTTTCACGCCTATTGAGATAGTGCCTATATGAATCTAATTTGAAATGATGTGTGGACTGACCTTGTGAGTTAATGGGTATGACCCGACCAATCATAAATTAGGCTACAAACAAACTTGGCGGGTTAGCAGATCTGACTTAACTTATAAGGTATTTGGGGGGGTGTATTATGGATAAGATGTTATGCATGGTCATCTGTGAAAGAAAATTTATAGCAAAATCAATTACAAGTCTTGTAGTTCCATTCATAAATTGCATTGAGCTTTGATTTATAGTACTTCGAACATTCATTTAATGTCAAGAAAAAGGAAGATGTATATAAAGTTTTTTTCCTGCTAATTAGAGTAATTTTCAGGCTTAACATCCTTAGAAAATTGTACTGTTAGAAGGAAGGTAAATACACTAGAAAGAACACATTTAAAATGATTTACATGACAACAAAAATAAAAATGTTTTTTTGTTTACAATTATGTTTTACTTATTTTGAAGGATTAATTGTTCTTCATATTATCGTTAATTTCTCTTTGGAAACATGCCATAATTCAATAAAAATAACTCTAGCTCTAATTAAAATAAATACTATAAGTTTAAGGCTTGATTTTATAATCACATACCTTAAGTTCAACATATGTGTTGTAGAATTGTGGATACCTTCCATTCGGTCCACGAAATGTTTCTTGCCAAGATTCCAGAAGTATCAAAATTTTTTCTCTTACTTCCATATTTTTCTGTGAAATACATCATAATTTAAGTAAAAAAAAATTTATCAAGTGGAGAAATAAATTACATAATAACAAAAACCAAGCATATGTGGCTATAGCAGGTGAATTTCATTATCACAATGATATCATGAGCTATACTTGGTATGTAATATAATGTAAAAAACTTGTATATGCCTGTGATAACAAACAAATCAGTGATGGTTTAATTTAAGGATAATTAATGCATCAATATCTGTAAGAAGCAATACATCTTGCTTCTTTCCATCTTTGTAAATTAATTATATTTTTTGACTGTGATAGACTATTTTATAATGAAGATAAGATATAAGGAAAAATTGTTCATATAACAAAGCAATTATGACACTGTTTCAAGTCTTTATCCAAAAACTACAAAGCCTTTTAGCACTTAAATAATAACATTGCAGATGAATGAACATTTGATACTAGTTGGAATACCAAATATTAAACATAAATTCATTCATAATGTTCTCCAATATTTGCTTCATAAGAAAAGCTTTGTAGAGTGCAAAAAAAAACAATAATTACCAGGATTAGTCACAAAAAAAATCCCAACAGAAGCACTATTAAAAAATTGAGAAACAGAGCAAACTTACTGATTTTCTAACAATCTTAACCATCTCTGACAAGATTCCACGGTCAACAACTTGAAAATGCACAAAATCATCACAGTTCTTTATCATTGTTTCCAAAAGCTGCAAAAGTTGACAAAATGTTAGTGGAGAAAGATGGAAAGCCTGTTCGCCGATATAGCTCTTTCATGGTTTTGTTACATACCGTTAAAGCAAGAAATTGAACCTTTGAGTTCTTATTTTGTAGCCTCATCCTCACAGCCTTAACAAAGGATTTTGCCTTCCTGACACGATTAAACATTCCAAATATTAAAACAGCCACAAGTACATTTTTATGAAATTGAGACCAGGCAAAAAATTTATCAATGTTACAATAGGAAAGAAATATGACTAACATGCTGGAGAAACTAGGGTTTAGTCCTTAAATTTTGTATGAGGTTTCATAAACTCCTATGTGGGCCTTCCTTTAGATGTAAGTCCCATTTATATAGAAAGCGACATATATGGATGTATATATATATATATATATACATACATATATGTATATATATATATATATTAAAAAGGACATATATGTATATATATATATATATTAAAAAGGACATATATGTATATATATATATATTAAAAAGGAATGACCAGAGGCTATTATACGAGCCCCGACCAACCCGAATGCGCCTAATAATTCAAGTATCACCCTCCCACCAGGGGGGGATCGAACCCCAAACCAGAGGGGACTTACAATTGACAATATATATATATATATCCCTTCATAACAAGCTTTCAATCCATGGCACCCAACTATTTTGAGGCAAACATGATTTTGGCGAAATTCATCCAATAAAGTCTCAACTTCCTAGAGTTCTTATGACCTCACAAATCTCCATTTCATAAGTGATTTGTGGCAAATGATTACTCTTAAAGTGGTAAACAACAACACAAAGGGAGACAATTGTTCATGCTTTTAGGTGACCATAAATTTCATCCACAAACTTTCTTAGGATTATTCTAGTCAGTTAAACTATAAAAAATTTGATTCATTAAGTTTATTAAATTTGTAGAATGAAGATCAACAAGATGATNCGGTGACCATAAATTTCATCCACAAACTTTCTTAGGATTATTCTAGTCAGTTAAACTAGAAAAAATTTGATTCATTAAGTTTATTAAATTTGTAGAATGAAGATCAACAAGATGATATATTCAATTTTTCAACTGGAGAAATTGTCACCTACTATTTGTTCTCGTCTAATCGATCCCAATCAAATTGACCGAGCTAGCAAAGCGACAAGAATTTGGTTTTCCATTGTTAATGAAAAAAATAATATAATAATATAATATAGATAAGGACTAAAAGGACCTTGTAAAAAATTTTAAATACACCATAAAGTTGCTTCTTAGAGCATTTTGAACTCTTACGTTGTAGAGGATTCCAGAGCACTGAACAACACTAAAAGTTATCATAGACCATTGTTTATCCTCTGAGGATTGTTCCAACTTCTCTACATCACAACCATGACCTTCTTGAGCTCCTCACGTGTGGTTTTAAAATGTATTGTCTACACTTCTAGAAGGACTATACTAACCACCTTAGTCACCTCCATGACCCAGTAGTATTACCTCATCTCGTGCTTCCCAATCACGATTTTTCCACCTTCAAAAGAAATGAAAACTTTGACTGCCTTCAATCAAATTCAAATCATGTCTACATTTTCTTATGATCCTTGCTCGCTGCCATTAGCTCCTTCCTTGTACACGTCCACAAGGAAGATAATTCTAAGCGTCCTCAATGACCCTCATGTGCCTTCTCACTCATGGCTTTCAACACATCTTGTCTATAGCTCAAAGAGAAGAAATGATAAATGCATCCCCCACTACCATCCAATATCATGTCATTCTCTCCCTATAGATCATGCTACCTTCACATTTATGAGAAAGACTAACCCAGCCATCCCCAATGGTTTTTATGACCTTTCAATTTCTTTGTCCATCCACTTTATGTTTATTATTTTCACATCTAGGAAGACCATCCTAGTCATCTTCATTGGCTTCTCTGACCATTTAACAATGTCTTATCTATTGTCTCATAGTCATGCCACCTTCACCCCCACAAGGACAACCTTTAATCGCCTTTTTAAGCTTAATTCAACATTCTATTGCTTTCAAGTCATATGAAATTTCTTCTCACGATATAGGATTGTTCACAATACTCAATTTTGTTACGTCGCAAATATTGAGGCTTCTAAAAAGAGCACTTTCGCCTTGTACTTATGTATTCTTTGAGTTTGAGGATAGGCCTCCTTTGTAACTTGTATATATTACACGCACAAGATGTCTAAATCAGGCTTTGGCACTATGATTTTTTCTTTAGATTTTTAAAGCAAGAAATTGTCACTTCTTATATTTATTTTATTTTCTTATTGTGTATGAGCAGTCTTTTGTAGCTAAGATAATGATGCAAGCGTCAAAAGAGGTACAGGATTGTGTCTCGGCATGCAGGCGCAGGAGTCTTCTGCGCTCCAAACATCTTCACCGAATCGGTCCAGACTTGGGAGAATCGATCGGTTTGGCACCTCCTTTCGACAGAGAAACCCAATCCTAGTTATTTGGGGTTTATATATTTTCTTTTCATGTTTTAGGTTTTAAGTTTTTGTGTGCTTTCTGTCGAGACAGCCATCGATGTTTCAAATTTTCCCTTCGAGGGTTATATCCAAAGGTAGTGTTGCTCCGGCTGTATCACGCTCTTGAGATGATGACTGTATCCAAAGGTTGAGTGATGCTCAGACTGTATCTTGCGCCCAAGGTGATGATTTATCCTTCCTCCATAGCTCCCTGCAACTCCAAATCATTCTTCACTGCTGCAACCGCCCTAAACATCAATTATTGCTATTGTTCCCTGCAGTTCCCCCATTTCCAGCCACCTCCCTCCCTTACAAACCTTGCTCCCACCGAGCACAACCACCTCTACCCATCCACAACCTTCCCATGCCTCCTCTACTCATCGCTCCCTGTTGTTTCCCTGCTGTTGAGCAATCCGACGTCATTGACGCAACCCTGTTACTCCTTCCCTTACTATTCTAACATTGTCTATCTGTCCGACATCACTGTCGCAGCTCTACAGTTCATCCGCTTTGTTGTTTTACGACTCTTCCAGCCACCCCCAATCTCTACGGCACCTCATCCACCCCATATAAATCTTACTTGTTGTAACAACCACCCTCCAAAACCCCTTCCAACCCACCTACCTGGCCTCCACCACCCATGGATAGATCTCTAGTTGAGTTTGTGTGTCAAGTTTGCTGTTACTTCCTATTTCGGTGTATTGGTTGTAATTTTCTCCTTGCTTTCATTAATAATATCTTACTTTCCGTTGTTGTTTAGGTTAACTCCAATATCAGACGATCAAGCTCTCAAACTCTACTAACTCAAAACTTTTTTTCATTGAGCATGACTTCAGGAGATACAAGCAATGTTCTCATGATTATGGTGACCAAAAAAACAAAGAATTCTAATCAAGCTTAAATATATTTTATGTTTTCTAAGGAGCACAGGGCGAAAGAACTAAAGTTTAGTGATTCTTGGTATGGAAAGCTTTAAATTTTCATTTCTAAGTTCGAAGATAAAATAAAAGAACTACCTAGTTTTCATAGTCACAGAATACGTATTCCAATTAAATGGTTCCTTGACTACGACAACCAAAATCAGATTGTTCATCAGCCATTTTAAGTCAATCAGCAGACAATTAAAAAAGAAACGACCAAAGATTACTCAAGAACTTACTGGAAAACAATTTATACCTTCTTTTTAACAAATCATCACCATTTCTTGATTTTCTCTGACTTGCTCCGTTCATCTTTCTTTCTATCCAAACCATAAGAAATAAATCTTTCTTTGTAATTTCTTTTGAACTCAAACTAAATTCAAATCCAGGCAAGCTAAAATCTCCCACATAATTCAAATATTAGAGCAGCACACGCAAGACAATAAGGGGAAGAAAACCGTTAATACAACAGAGAAACAAAGCGCAGACGACTAATTTTAGCAATTTTTACGCTATAACTGCCAAAATCCACAACCATAGAGCGCAGTCAAAAAGAAAAAAAGGGGGTACAAATCATCAGTCATTTTCGACTGAAATACCCAATTAAGCATTAAAAATTTGGATTTCCAATCAAATTAAAGCGATTCCAATTTCCAACCAAAAACAAATACGCACCATGGATCCGCATTAATGGAGCTGCAGATATCCATGTTCATCATCCAATCCGGACTTAGCAGGAGTCGGCTCGTCGCCTTCTCCACTCGCCCTATCGCCGAAGATGGCGTCGAAAAGATCGACTGCAACGAAGGCACCATCTCTTCTTCACTGACAGTCGAAGAACAAAGAAAGGAAGAATGACGACGAGGATGAAGGATAAGCAGAAGAAGTTTGAGAGAGATAATCCTGAAAGCTTAGGGTTTCCTCTTCAAGTCTGAATGAAGCTATCGCGATGGGTTCTGCCTTCATAAGCTCTCGTCTTCTTCGAGGATATTTACAGTCAATTATATGTTATTAAAAATATTTCTGCCGTGTTAATTTCAGACGTATTTTCTTTTCCTTAACCGTGTTTATCATCTTGACTCGGGTTTAATTTGGTATTTTTAGTGAACCGGTTGACCGCGGACCGGAGTTGGGTTTCAATTTGAATAAATAAACTTCAACGGTCTCCTGCGTACGCTGCTGATTGTACGCTAGCTGGGTGATTTTGACAGTTTATCGGTTCTTTCGACACGTTTGTGAAGTTTGTGGCAAATTATTGTTAACCCTGATACCTTATTTTATAAAATATTATGTTGGCGTTGAAATTGCAGTCATTTGCCTATTGTGATGATTGAAGGGAGTGTATTTTACGTGGCGGCATTTACGTGCATAACCCATTTCTTTTATGTATCTTATACCTGAACTTTGATTTTACAATAATGCCATTGAGGCTTGCTAGAGAATTCAGGATAATGGAGTAATGAATTATCATCTTAACAATGCACGAGAGTTTAACACACACACAAATAAAAAAAGACATCATCAGTAGAGTAACTTTTTTAAGTGAAAAATCAAGAAAGGGAAAAAAATCATCAGACCTGACTCAGTTACAACAATCTATTATGAATTGTTGATTACACATATAGACATTTGTCTCACAGATAGAGAAAGACTACATAATTCCTTAAGATATAATGTTTGTTGTACAATGTTCTGGAGTTGTTGCAATTGAGAACAATTACTAGAACCAATACACTGTCTTTGAGGCGCGTCGCTACACGAGCATACTANCTATTGTTAACCCTGATACCTTATTTTATAAAATATTATGTTGACGTTGAAATTGCAGTCATTTGGCTATTGTGATGATTGAAAGGAGTGTATTTTACGTAGCGGCATTTACATGCATAACCCATTTCTTTTATGTATCTTATACCTGAACTTTGATTTTACAATAATGCCATTGAGGTTTGCTAGAGAATTCAGGACAATGAAGTAATGAATTATCATCTTAACTGTGCGCGAGAGTTGAACACACACACAAATAAAAAAAACATCATCAGTAGAGTTATCAAACTTTTTTAAGTGGAAAATCAAGAAAGAGAAAAAAATCATCAGACCTGACTCAGTTAGAACAATCTATTATGAATTGTTGATTACACATATAGGCATTTGTCTCACAGACAGGGAAAGACTACATAATTCCTTAAGATATAATGTTTGTTGTACAATGTTCTGGTGTTGTTGCAATTGAGAACAATTACTAGAACCAATACACTGTCTTTGAGGCGCGTCGCTACACGAGCATACTAGGTGACGCAATGCTCCGCTTGGTGTTTTGATGTTCTGCAATGTGCACCGGGATTCAACATCGCACTTTGTGACTTCTTCGCAAGGGATTTCGTTGCCAAGAGTGAGTGGCGACCAATGGTGGTCAACAAGGCCAGCGAGCGGTGGTCGATGGTGATCAACAGCTGTAGAAGTTAGAGGAGTTCATCGGATCTTTGGTGCACAAATGATGATGGGTTTCAGCTCATTCTTCAAGCTTAGGTCTTCCTCTAGCTCAGGGTCTAGGTCCCATTTCAAGAGGGGATAGGGCTCTATTTATAGAGCCTAAGTTGCAAATAAGGAAAGAATCCAAACGACTTTTATCGATAACCTTAGGAGTTTCCCTCAATTAGATGATATTATGTGAACATTTAGGTGTCTTAATGATGTTAGAATTAAGTAACCTTGAGCTCATTGGATTCATCTTCTAGAGATGCTCGATTTGAATATAACATGTCAGTTTTGGAATCNTACGACTTTTATCGATAGCCTTAGGAGTTTCCCTCAATTAGATGATATTATGTAAACATTTAGGTGTCTTAATGATGTTAGAATTGAGTAACCTTGAGCTCATTGGATTCATCTTCTAGAGATGCTCGATTTGAATATAACATGTCAGTTTTGGAATCAATTTGATCTTCCAATTATGCTCTAAAAGCTTCAAAAAGTGGTTTAACCACTTCATTTGGGCTTGATTTTACTTTGATTGGACCAATTTTGGTGCCATTGATTCTGTCTCATTAAGCTAATCAGTTTGAATATAAGTTTGTTGAAACTAAAGTCCCGGATGATTTTTAATCAAAGTGAACATTTCTTGCTAAAAAAATTACCTCAAAATTTGTGTAATGCATATAGATTTGTGTCGAATGATGAAAATTTGTTGATAACGTATCATTTGCCCCAAATTTTTGGGCAAGGCCAACTTTGTCATCCAAAAATATAAAGATTTGAGTTTTCTTTTTCTCCTTTTTTGTTTCTTATATAGAGAACAAACTTTTGGGCGCGTACGCGCGAGTGCGCCCACACACACACACATAACAAAATGTTTGCTCAGTTGGCAAGAGGAGACGTTTCCTCTTCACATGGTCCGTGTTTGAATCCCACCACACCCATTAATTTAACATTTGTTGGCAATCAGGTTGGGTCGTCGGCGGAATCCAACTCATTATTCTGGATTGTGGGCAGGTTGGGACCAAGTCGGGCAAGTGGGCTGAGGCGAAGGCCCCGCACGATGGTTTGGTCATGGTATTGTGAGTATGCGGGCCCTAGTGTAAAATAGGTTATCAGCCATGTCAGCTTTGACCACATTTTCTTATCATAAAGGCCTTGCATGAACATCACCCCTTGATCCAACTCAACAAAATTGGTCAGAAATTGAATCTGCCTTTTTTTTGGTCTCGTGTGGTCACGTCAGGCTTTGGCTTGACCATGCCCAAAAGTTCCTCGACGTGGTCACGCCTAGCCAGGGAGTGACAATGCCTGAAACTTCCACATTCTAGCCATGCTAGACATCGGCATGACCATGCCTACATATAGTGGAGTGGCCACTCTGTGTGGAGAAAATATTACATCCGGAGTCCCGACATAGCTTTGCTTACAGACTCAAGTAATATGCCGCCATGTGTGCTATATCGGTCCACTTCCACTTAAAAAAATATTAAAGTAGAAAAGCAGAGGTTATTGGACTGGAATCATGGATGTTATTGGAGTGGAACCGTAGATGTTATTGGGGGGTTATTGAAGCATTAACTCCAATAACGCCATAATAACCCCCCAATAACCTCTACGGTTCTACTCCAATAACCCCCACGATAAGCTCTCAATAAGCTCTACAGTTCCACTTCAATAACCCCCAGCAATAATCTCCATAATAACCCCCCAATAACTTACCAAAGGAAAATATGTTGAGATTTTCATACCTATTTTATACTATTTTTTATGATATTGCACTTTAAAGAAAGGTATTTTCGATGTTTTGTTGCAGGAATGATGAAATAGGGTCATTGGAGCAAAAAGATGCAAAAAAGAGCAAATTTGGAGCGAAAAGGACCAAAATGTGAAGAATTGAACTAGGGCGCCG
>JXCR01130731.1:127280-143041 GCA_002079205.1 Phalaenopsis hybrid cultivar
TTTAGGTTCTACCTATATTGAACCTAGAACATCTTAAGTCCTATCCACATTGGATTTAAAACTTTAGATTCTACCTACATTCAACCTGAATCATCTTTAGTTTCACCGACATTAAACCTAAATCTTAGGTTTCAATTAAACTCTCTCAGGTCTAATTGACATATGACCTAAAACAAATGACATCATAAAAATTTAACTCACCGACATAAATGACATAAAATTCATCTTAAAAGACATTAAAACACAACTTAAACATATTTGTTCAGATTTACAAAGATTTCTTAGACGATGCACTCTATGGTTGCTGACAAGAATCTTTCGGTCCTAGTTTAAACACCTTTCGGACTAAGTAAATTTGAATAATTCACAGCCCCAGGACGACAGAGCCATAAACATCTTGATCGGTTTGATTAAAAATTATTCAACCAATTAAATGACCAACTAAAATTGATAAATCTGACAACATGATTTTATGCTAATCATGTTCTCTTTTGTAGGTTTATTGAAGACATGAAAATAAAATTTTTCTCTAGATTTTCTTTGCATGTTATAGGGTGCGCTAACTCTGTTTTGCAGGACAACATTTGAAAGAGGAGTTTCAAGATAATAAAACCAGACAAAAACAAACAAAACAAAATAAAATGACAAAAACAAAAAAAAAACATGACATGACAAAAACATAAACAAAACAAAACGATNAACATGAAAATAAAATTTTGCTCTAGATTTTCTTTGCATATTATAGGGTGCGCTAACTATGTTTTGCAGGACAACATTCGAAAGCGGAGTTTCAAGATAATAAAACCAGACAAAAACAAACAAAACAAAATAAAATGACATAAACAAAAAAAACATGACATGACAAAAACATAAACAAAACAAAATGATATGACATGACATAAATTATAAATATATATATATATATATATATATATATATAACGACATGACATGACATGAAAAAAACAAAACCTTTAGGGTAGAATCAGATTCTTAGGAATCTATTACCTAACGAATAAAACATTTGATGTTTCTTTCCTTAATCTTGACATTTTAGAAGAATGAGTGTTAACGAGAATCAGGAGTTTCTTAGGTAAATCTAAAATTGCCTAAGATGTAATTAACTATAGAAGCTTGCTCCTATAGAAAAATTAAAAATTTAGAATAGGTGATCAACCTAAATCTCTGATTATCAGACCTTTTATGTGGTTTTTCTTATACGAGATTTTGACATTCTAGAGTCTTCTCTATAAGTTTACCACCCAACATTNCAGTTTCTTAGGTAAATCTAAAATTGCCTAAGATGTATTTAACTATAGAAGCTTGCTCCTATAGAAAAATTAAAATTTTAGAATAGGTGATCAACCTAAATCTCTGGTTATCAGACCTTTTATGTGGTTTTTCTTATACTAGATTTTGACATTCTAGAGTCTTCTCTATAAGTTTACCACCCAACATTTCTCTTATTTTCTATTATTATTTGTCCTTTCCCTTTTTCCTACTTTCTTTAATACTTAAGGATATTTGACTTGAACCAAAAGATTAAGGTAATTTGGAAAATAGGGGCACTAAAATAGATAAACAGAGTGGCGACTCCAACGTCCTTATCGACAATAGACACGACAACATGAGAGAACGAAAGAGAATTGGCGGCGACCACAAACGGCGAGTTCCGGGCGGCGACAGGGGACATTCCTATCAGTGTTTTATAAGCTGCCTTGTATGCCCATAATGCAATATCTAATCTAGCAGAGCAATCCATTTTATTAGGATTCATGCTTTTCTCCAAAATTCTTTTAATTTCACAATTACATACTTCTGCGAAGCCACTAGTTTGGGGATGATAAGCAGTTGTAATTTCATACATTATATTATATTTTTCCTCCAACCTTGCAATTGTCACATTCTTTAAAAGAGATCCTCCATCAGTAATGATTTTTCTTGGTATTTCATATCTTGTAAAAATATTTTTGATTAAAAATTTTGAAACACTTCGAGCATCACATCGAGGTAAAGCAATTTCTTAAATTCATTTTGAAACATAATCCACTGCAATCAATATATTCAAAATTCTAAAAGAAGGCGTAAATGGTCCCATAAAATTCAATCCCCATGCATCAAAAATTTCAATTTTTAAATTATAACTTAGAGGCATTTCATTTCTTTTTGAAATATTACCTACTCTGAGACACCGATCACATGTTTTTATATTTATATTAACATCTCTAAATAGAGTAGGCCAATAAAATCCATATTGCAAAAAATTTTAAACAGTTTTATATTTCCCAAAATAATCTTCAAATTCAGAGTCATGACTTTTTAGGATTATTTACTGAATTTCTTTATAAGGCACACATCGTCTCATTACTAAATAAATAGAGAGAGAGAGGGAGAAGGAAGGAGATAGATGGAAGCAAAGCAAAAGAAAGAGAGAGGGGATGAAGAGTAAGGGAGAGTGAGAGAAAAAGAAAAGAAACATGATAGAGTAAGAGAAGAGAGAGGGAAGACAAATAGAGAATGAGATAGAGATGAAAAGCATGCAAGAGAGGGAGAGAGATCAAAAGAGGGGGATAAAGGGGGTAAAGAGCAAGAGAGTCAGATGCAGGAGAGGAGGTAGGGAGAGAGGAAGAGTAGAATAGAGCAAAAGAAAAAGGGACATAGATAAAAAGAGAGATAAAAGAGATATCATAAGTGTGAAAGAGAGAGGCAATATAAGGGGGAGAGATCGAGTAAGTGAGCAAGCGTGGGAGATAGCAATAATAAAGTGATTGAGAAAGGGGGAGAGCTAGGAGCAAAAGAGTGACATGAGAGAGTGCGCGTGGGGATGGAGGGAGGGTGGGAGGTGTTGGCATTAATTTTTTATGTCACGAGTGTAGGGTGTCCACCCGCATGACTCAAGATAGTTTACGGTTTGTTTGTAACGTTCGTTAGTTCAGACACGTACCTGAGACCTTTTCGACGCGTGTTGAGGGGCACATAGTCGGGGTCATTTTGCTAGGCTATGGCTTTCTCTTAGGTGAAGGTCGGTCGGCATTTGGCACGTTGGACGACTTCGACCGGGGTGAAAAATATTATGTGGCACATCGCACGCGATTTTGTCTTGAATTGGCCCGACCACTTGACGAAGTGGTCCAGATGACCCCAGATGATGAAACAGACCCTGCCAGTGTCTCTGGAACGTTGATTTCACATACGGAGGATGTCCACTTTACTTCAACTTTACGGGCAGAGTAAAAATGCATGAATTATAATTTTAGCCCGATCGTCGAAAAAGTAATATGGATGACCCCAAATGACAAAATGGACTTCGCTAACGCTTCCGGAACGTCAATTTTAGCTAGCAAAGACATCCACTTCACTATGAGGACGTGTACAAGCTAAAAAAGCATTAAGGATAATAATAATATTATTAATAATATTAATATTATATAATATTATAATTATTATATATTAACATATATAAACGCAAATCCCTCCTTCTCTCCTCTATTCTCACGCAAACAACCAGCCGCCAACCGCATTTCACGAACCCTAGCCCTCGCAGCCCTCGCCTCCGCGCCTTGCGACTTTTCTGGTCGGCGAGCCTCACTGGCGAACGATCCACCACTGACACTGCCTCCTTCCTCACGCCGGCGAGCCTCCTCACTGGTGAAGTTCTTTGCCACCTCCTCCTCCTTGTCGGTCGAGCCCGGTGTTGCCTCCGTTGGAGTGCCTCCTCCGGTAGCTGGCCGAGCCCCTTGCCACCTCCACACAGATTTCTTCTTCTCTTTTTGGCTGCAAGCGGAGCCGCCGGCTCCTCCTCCAACTTCAACGCCGAGATCCAGTCATTCACCAGACCTCTTCCTCGCTCAACTTTTTGCCCCGTCATCGTCGCATTTATGCTGGAGAAAATCAGCGAGGAGAACATCAGGTATTGGGCTCTCCTTCGCGTTTCTTTCGCTCCAGAAGTACACCGCCAATGAGCAAGCCTTTACACGTCGTTGTCCTACCTTCTCGGCGATCGAAAGCCTCACCGGAGTTCCTCGACACCGCCAGGTATGAGGTTCATCTGCCTCATGGAAAGGCCTCTGTCAGTGTTTCTTCCCGCCAGCGTCCGCGTGGGTTTCCCTCCTTTGCCGCCGTCAAGCAACCTCCCTCACGAAGGTATATTTTGGTTATATTTTTATATGCCAAAATTATTTATTTTTTGTACATTGCATACCTCACTGGCTCTCAATTTCCCATCTTTTTGTTGTCTGGTGCATGTTCTACGAGGCGCACTGGAACACGAACCAGATGTCGATGGCTTGGAGCAAGCAAAGAAAACACGTCTACAACCATCACGGTGGTAAGATTTCCTACACCTTGGCCAGCCTTAGGATTAGTGGAGTCTAGGTGTGTGTGTTCGATCGCCCACACGAGGTGTGTGCGCCGGCGTGAGTCGGCACGATGACGTGCCTGCGTGATGGATCATTGGTTTTCCTAGAGTCAGCCTTTAGATTAGGACTTCCTGTGCGTTGCCAAATACCCCCCGTAGAGCTGAGTGACTCCCCTCTTGTTGTTAGCCTTACCAAAATTCCATATGGATTGGAGTCCCTCACTCCTTTTGCTTTAGATTCCCAAGCTTTACTTGGAGAAGTTGGTTGGTCAAACATGGCAAAACGAGATAAGCTTTGTAGCTAACCCATTTTGCAAAGTTGAGAGGAGTTCGCAAAATAGGAAAAAGTTTTTAGCTATCCTATTTCACGACGCTGTGGAGAGTTTGCCCCTTGGAGATCCTGGGAGAAACTCCTCACATTTCCTCATTCAAGCAAGAGGCGGAAACGCCGCATATCTAAGGGTCTAAACCTTAGGTCTCCCAGGTGAGGTCATTAGTACGAGTATGTCTCGCTATCATATGTGGTCATTTTCACCTCATTGTTTGCATGTGCATGTCCTGCATGTTACATGTTGTATGTCGCATATCACGTTGACACTTGCACTTGCACTTTGGACATTGCATTTGCACGTTGCACTTGTACTTGCACCTTGTGTCTCGCATTTGCACTTGCATCGGCGCCACTTGCGCCTTGATCGGTCATCTCGGATCGGTCAACACCATTTGTGCCTCAGTCGGTCATCTTGAATTGGTCGACTAATCACTTTGGGTCGACCGGCCACCACGGCCTGGTCGATCGATCACCTGCATTTTTGTCTGTTTTTGCATTATATCACATGCTTGCCCTCTTGCATGTTGCACCATATGTGTTTGCATTTTCATTTGCATTTGCACTTGGGTGATGCTCCCTAGTGAGAATCACCACAGTCTATGGGTCACTGCCGCTTCGGTACACCTTCCTTCGGGCCACTGCCTCTACGGTACGCCCATCAATTTTGGTCACTGCCTCCTCGGCACACCTTCAGGCCGCTGCCACTACGACACACCCATCACTTTTGGTCACTGCCGCCTTGGTACATCTTTCTTCGGGTCACTGCAGCTACGGCACACCCATTTGTTCGAGCCGCTGCCTCCACAACATGCTCACCTTTTGCTGAGTCACTGCCCTCACGGTACACTCGTCACTTCTGTTACATGACTGTACATTTGCATTTGCGTGTTTGCATAGATAGTGAGCCAGGCTCATTAGGAGAGTGACCTGGTGTCTGTTGCGATGCTTTAACAAGCATTGCTTGCTGGGTTGATCCCGGAGAGCAATGCGAGTTAAGTCATCGAGATTGACACAAGTATGACTATGCTAAAATTTAATAGATCTAACTCATTTCACCACTCTTTGTGACACCCTTTAGATCCTTCAAATCTTTAGTATGGGGCTGGTATGGCAACCCCGTCAAAGTCATACTATACCTAGACCTACCGCGCACTTAGATACTAGGTTGAAGCACTTTTCGTTAGATGGTGTGTTAGGCTAGGATTTAGGGTGCTTAGGTAGTCTTTTTGATGTCTGGCTATTGTTCTCTACTGGATTGGTTGCCTTAGCCAGACATCTTTCTTTTGCATTGTGCTTGTGATATGACTGCATGCTGCATATGTGTGATAGTGTGTTAGGGCGCTTTGCTACAGAGAGTCATGCCTATTTATATGCACACACACACAGGTACCGCTAAGGGGGAGCAAGTAATGATTTCTGACCTTTTTGGTTGTAGGTGCTATTAGCTCCCCCACTTTTAAGGCATGACTCATGATACATTATTTACATGTGAGCTTTCTCGATGACACTTGTTTTCATGCAAGATTGAGTCTTTTATTTTTCTATGAACTTTTTAGAGTCTAGGAGAGTCCTGTAGCAGAAATAAAATACGGGCATGGGTTCTGAGGCGTTTGACGCGGGAACCACGTGGAGGGGACCAGGAGCAGAAGCTCGTGCCCCGTATCTTAATTCTGCATTTTATATTGATGTATAGAATTTGGACCGGACATGTATATGCGGAGTCCGACCGCCCCTTTTCTTTTCTGAGATATGTTGCCGACCCAGCGACACCAACCTGTTTATTATTTTGATTTGGTTTATTTTACTTTTTGCATCATAGTGCATGCCTGCACTTGCATATGTTTTTTCTTGTTCCTTTATGTGGCTTATCTGGGATTTCACGGTATAATCTAGGCTCATTAAGGACCCTAAAATTGTAATTTTCTACAAAATCATAAATAAAATATTCAAGATAATTAAAATTTAGGATTAAAATATTAAGGATTTAGAAATTACAACATTTACTTTCCTGCATATATTAATATGGCCTCCATTGTACTTAAGGACAGCTCTAGCTAACTGCATCCATATTTGCATGTCCCGAGGAGGAGTCCTCGTGCTTCTCCAACCTAACTGGCCCAACATACTTATTTACAGGTGGTTGTCTAGTGCGTCTAGGAGGTTAGAAGGCTCCCCGACCCAGACGGGGTGTAAGTCCTTTTGTTTGGAGTGTTTCCAGCTTTGTAGCTAAACCTCTACTTTCTTTTCTTTCCTGAGGCATCCTGGCCACTACAGCAGGTATAAGTCACATATCTTGGAGCTTCATCTTTTATTTATAGGATAGAGTTTCATTCGTTTGACCTTAGGGCTATCGAGGTTCCCGTGGATGACGCAATTCACGGATTGCTGACCAGGGATCTCAGGACTTGTTGGGTCGACTACCTTTACGACCAAGTAGACTTAGGATCCTAATAGTTGTGGATGATGGGTCTGTGTACCTTCACAACCCCGACCCAACTACCTCTACCTTTTAGGATCACTCTACCTTCCTTTTTGTTGAGCCCCTTTGAGCCCTATTTCTCCTTGACTTTGTTGATATCATTTTGACGGCTCAATGCCGATGAGCTGCCACCCATTTGGGATACGATGATTTGTCCTCTGCCCTTATGGCCCGGACGTGCTTTGACGCGTTTTGATATCCCCGTCAAAATGATTTAGGTTATTTTGTGGGCCCTGTGTGCCGATGAGGCGCTACCCATTCGGGATGTGAGAGACTCACTCTCTGCCCAATGGCTTAGTGTGATCTTTGAAGCATTGGGACTGTTCCCACACGGACTAACCTTCCTTTGAGTACCTATTGCCCCAGGTTCACGATAATCCAATCGAAACTCCTTTTATCGAGAGTATTCTTGGGTATCCCCCAAGATAAATTAATCAAGTGGGACACGTCCCCTAGGGAGTGCTCTTGACCCCAGAATAGATACCTACACCTGAATCTCTGGTTATGGGTAGTCTATGTAGTTATTCAGATATCGGTTTAAGGTATTTTTGCCCGATCTTATTTGGACGGACACTCTTAGCCTATCCATGCGAGGTTTACCACACGTAGGATCTCCATGTTTTGTGTTTTCTCTTGTTTGTCTCTTTGTCATATGTCCATTTTTATTCGATTCCTCTCCTCTTCGGATCACTAATTTGATTTTGGAGGGAGATTTATTTGAATAGGGGAAGTATACGATGATCGACAAGCTCGCGACTCCTAAAATTAAAGAGAGAAAAACAAACAAAAATATATTGATGACTCCATTGGGGATTAGTCTCTTTCTCCTTGCTTGGAGTTTTGCTTCTAGGGTTATAGCCTCTCTTTATACTTGAAGTTTTGCTCATATTATCGTGACCTGATTCTCTTCCTTCGAGTCAAAGTTGAGCCTTTTTGTGAGACCTTGATTTTTAGTCCATGTGTCAATTGCTAGGGGTAGCAACTCGATGCATTTTATCCCTTCTCTCACCCTCGACAGTTTGGTTGCTGCATTATCGCATGCATCGATGTCATTGTTCTTTACGATTGGTTTCATGTCCTTTTCCTGTTCTGATCATTGTCCCTTTTTGCTCTGCTACGCAGAAGAGCAGGAAGATGGTTACGATCACTACCGCCGGGGGAACCCTTTCCCTTCTCCCAGAGAATTTTTTGTGCTTCTAAAGGTGCCATACCTTTCAGTTCATTCAAGCACTTTTGTAGGATTACCTTACGTGATCCTACGCCCTCTGAGGTGTTCTCTCTATGCCCTCCCCCTTAAATGAGGAGATGTTCATATTGAGCTGTTCCTACGCCTTCTGAGGCAGTTGTTCTGTGCCATCCCCTTAAAAGGGGAGATGTGCATATTGAGTTGTTCCTACGTTCTCTGTGGTGTTTTGCTCTATGCCTCCTTAAACGGGGAGTCATGTATATTGAGCTATTTTTGTTGCAGTGGCTCGCATCGTGCCCACTTCTTTTATAAAAAGGAGGTCGATGCTCGATAGCGACGGGCCATAGCACCTGATGCTCTTCTTCAGACCCGTCCCTCTATTTTCTCACGGATCTCCCTGCCATAGGCAAGTGAGTTTTCTGTCAGCATTAGATCTATCACTGCTATCTCCGGTGTGATTTTTTTCTCGGCTCTCTTTCTGTTCCGGTTCCCCTGAGGATCCACCTATCCCTCGATTAGGCAGGAAGGTCAGGAGGACCAGGAATAGATTGTTGTGAATTCAGCAGCTTGTCCTACATCAGGTTTATATACATGTTCTGATTAAAGTTCAGGGGGCATCTTTGGCCTCTGAATTGAGTTGTTGTGCTACTTTACCGGTTGTGCGGACCGCGTCCCCGTCGGATGCTTACTAAGTGCCCTCCTTTGAAAAGGAGGAGTTGTGCATGTGACACTTCTTTCATTGTAGTAGTCCATATCAGTGCTGTCTTTTCCCTTGAGGAAGAGGATAGTACCAGATGGCGATGCGCTGCAACACTCTTTGAGTTTTTCTAGCCTCTTTTGTAGTCCTTCCATGTTTTGGGGATTTTCATTCTCGCGGATGTTGTATTATTGGAGAGTGCTAGAGTTACCTTATGCAGTACAATCACATGGTGGTGTAGTATGTCCCCACCATGGCTCTCTTTGGTTCAGGCCTGGGATGATGCTAAATTCCGTCGGTTGAGAATCATTTTTTTTGACCTTTGGCAGTGTGGACCGGGTCCCCACCATGACACGTTTTTTTCCCAAAAAGCGATAACGTTGAGATCCCATCAACTGAGAACCATTTCTCTCCTCTGTCTGTTATGTGGGCTATACTCCAGCTAGGATTGATAAAGAAAAACTTTCCTTCTCACGATGCAGTCCTTGCTCACCTCGCAATTTGTGCTGTAGCTACCACGAGTTCCCCGACCAAGAATATCGTAAGAGCACCTTCCTCGTTAAGAGGAAATGTTTTCGCTAGTTTAATGACCTTCCCAGCCCCCGTCGTTCTGGGTTTCTCTGAGGTCTCGCCTGTCCCTACATTGGGTAAGGGCGTCTAGAGGAATAAGAACAGATTGCTGCAATTACGGTAGCTGACTCAGCCACAAGTTTTTATACCTGTTGAGATTCCAAATTTTCCTCTACGAGGATTGGGTCCTATTCCTTCAAAGAACTACCTTACCTGGATCCTTCAGACATTCCAAGAACTTCTATATTCTTTTTATCCTATAGGCTCTCGTAGTAGGAGACCGGGGTCCACCTGTTGATCCATTATGTAGACGGGATATTTGCTTTCTATCGTGCATGCCATGAGACTCGGCTTGGAGTTGCATAGGACCCTTGGTGTGATACTTAGTGCCACTGCACCAGATTTTGTAGTAGGTATCATTAATTATCCTATTGAAGTGGTATCATTCACAGATTGGCAGATTTTGTAGTAGGTATCATTCACAGATTGGCAGAAAAGGTTAATGTTACATTTGATGTGCCCACTCTTTCCATTAGTCATAAGGAGAATGCTGTGGCTCTCTCTTCATCAATAAAGATGAATCTGTCCTACGCTGATAAAGGGAGTTCTAGGGCGCACCCCCGTTGATTCTCTCCTTTTTTAGGATAGAAGTTGATCGCCCAAATCCATCGAATACTCTGTGGGTTTGCCAAATCCTTGCCACCACGTCTCTTGACGTCTCGACGCTGCATGTAGAATGAATTTCTACGTTTGATGGCGAGGGATTTACTTGCCTTTAATTTGAAGAGTGTTTTATCCTACCTCTTTCACCTCTTAAGTAAGGCTATTATGGATGTTTTGTACTCCAAAATCTAGTCTTTTGATCTTCAATTTCAATAGCTTCGTAAGTATAAACTCGAGTCATAGTAAATGGGTCTAAACCAACGAGACGTCAATTTCCCAGGGAATAACTTCAGTCTTGTATTGTAAAGCAAAACTTCTTACCTTGGTTTAAAGTTCTTCTGGTTAATCTTCCGATCATGCCATAACTTTAGTTTCTCGTTATAAATTTTGTCGTTATCATAAGATTCATTTTGTTAATTCTTCCAATTCATTCATTTGTAACAATCTCTTCTCACCAGCATCTTTCAAATTATAAGTTCTTTCAATTCATTTAATTGTAACAATCTCTTCTTACCAGCATCTTTCAAATTATAATATCTTTAATCGCCCAATATGCTTTATGCTCCAATTCTACTGGTAAGTGACAAGTCTTTCAAAAAATCAGTCTTAATTCATTCAATTGTAACAATCTCTTCTCACCAGCATCTTTCAAATTATAATTGAATTCTTTACTTGCCCAATATGCTTTATGCTCCAATTCTACTGGTAAGTGACAAGTCTTTCCAAAAATCAGCCTTTAAGGATGTTTTATGCTCCAATTCTACTGATAAGTGACAAGTCTTTCCAAAAATCAGTTTGTAAGGAGTCAATCCAATAAGAGTTTTATAAGCAGTCCTGTAAGCCCATAATGTGTTATCCAGTCTAGTGGACCAATCGACTTGAGTTTTATAAGTAGTCCTGTAAGCCCATAATGCGGTATCCAATCTAGTGAACCAATCTATTCTACTAGGGTTTACAAGTTCTACTGGTAAGTGACAAGTCTTTCCAAAAATTAGTTTGTAAGGAGTCATTCCAATAGGAGCGTAAGTGACAAGTCTTTCCAAAAATTAGTCTGTAAGGAGTCATTCCAATAGGAGTTTTATAACGTTGCAAGTCTTTCCAAAAATCAGTCTATAAGGAGTCATTCCAATAGGAGTTTTATAAGCAGTCTTGTAAGCCCCATAATGTGATATCCAGTCTAGTGGACCAATCTATTCTACTAGGGTTTACAGTCTTTTCAAGTATTTGTTTGTTTAGTCTAGTAGACCAATCTACTCTACTAGGGTTTACAATATTCTCTAGTATTTGTTTAATTTCTCTATTAGAAACTTCAGCTAACTCACTGGTCTGAGGGTGATAGGAAGTAGAGATTCTATGAATAACATTAAACTTTTCTGCCAATCTGTGAATGTATTTATTCCTAAAATGAGATCCTCCGTCCGTGATAATCACTCTTGGCATTCCGTATCTAGTGAAAATGTTTTTCATTAAAAATCTTGAAACACTTTTAGCGTCACACAAGGTAAAGCTTGTGCTTCAATCCACATAGAAACGTAGTCTACTGCAATTAATATATATAAGTTCCCAAATTAGTGATAATCATTCTAAGCATTTCGTATCTAGTGAAAATATTTTTCATTAAAAATTTTGAAACACTTTTAGCATCACAACGAGGTTAAATCTTGTGCGAATCTTGAAACACTTTTAGCGTCACAGCGAGGTAAAGCTTGTGCTTCAATCCACTTAGAGACAGTCTACCGTAACTAATATGTATAAGTTCCCAGATGAAGGAATAAATGGTCTCATAAAATCCAATCCCCAAACATCAAAGATCTCAACTTCTAACATGAAATTCAGAGGCATTTCATTTTTTCTAGATATATTGTCTACTCGTTGACATCGATCACAAGTTTTTATGTATTCTCATTCCATTTCTTCTAGATATATTGCCTACTCGTTGACATCGATCACAAGTTTTTATGTATCTATAACATCTCTAAAGTAGAGTAGGCCAATAGAATCCAAATTGTAAAATTTTATAAGCAGTTTTATCAGTTCTAAAATATCCTCCAAATTTAGAATCATGACATTTCTGAATAATTAGTTCAGTTTCTTCATNGTCTTCAATAAACTCAAATTTATTGTCCTTTTCTAAAAGTTGGCATAGAGGTTTGGTAATTTTTGAAAAATCTTTAATATAACGTCTGTAAAAACCAACATGTCCCAGAAAACTTCTAACTTCTCTTACACTAGTAGGAGGTGTTATAAGATGTCCAAGAAAACTCCTAACCTCTCTTACATTAGTAGGAGGTGTTAGTTTAGATATAACTTGGCATAGAGGTTTGGTAATTTTTGAAAAATCTTTAATAAAACGCCTGTAAAAACCAACATCTGAAAACTTCTAACTTCTCTTACACTAGTAGGAGGTGTTAGTTTAGATATAACTCGGATTTTTGTGAAACTCCTAACCTCTCTTACATTAGTAGGAGGTGTTAGTTTAGATATAACTTGAATTTTTGTCTCCTAACCTCTCTTACATTAGTAGGAGGTGTTAGTTTAGATATAACTTGAATTTTTGCAGGTTGTTTAGTAACTTTTGAAAAATCTTTAATAAAACGCCTATAAAATCCAACATGTCCAAGAAAACTCCTCCCCCTCTTACATTAGTAGGAGGTGTTAATTTAGATATAACTTGAATTTTTGCAGGGTCTACTTCCATACCATTTTCCAAAATTTTATGCCCTAACTCAATTCTTTCTGCAACCATAAATTGACATTTTTCCCAATTTAGAACTAAATTAGTTCTTTCGCATAACTCCAAAACTTTTTCAAGATAATTTAATGTCAAATGATGTTCCAAATACAGAGAAATCATCCATTAATACTTCCAATCCATCATCAATTAACAATTTTCCAAATACAAAGAAATCATCCATAAACACTTATATTCCATCATCAATTAACTTAGTAAATATAGACATCATACATCTCTAGAATGTTGCAGGTGCATTACATAATCCAAAAGGCATTGTTCTGAAAAGCAAAAGTTCCAAAAAGACTATTAAATGTTGTTTTTTCTTGATCCTCAGGAGCAATAGGATTTTGAAGGTAGCTAGTATATCCATCTAAAAAACAAAATTATTTGTGCCCAACAAGTCTATCCACTATTTGGTTTAAAAATCGTAAAGGGAAGTGATCTTTCCTAGTGGCAGTGTTTAATTTTTTATAATCAATGAAAATACGCCACCAAGTAACTTGACTGATAAGTATTAATTCATTATTCTCTTATGCTTCAGCAGTCACCCCTCCTTTCTTAGGAACACAATGAATTGGACTTACCCAAGCATTGTCCAAAATAGGATATATAATTCCAGTGTCCAACAATTTCAAAATTTCCTTCTTGACTACTTCTTTAATTATTGGGTTTAATCTCCTTTGTGGATCAACTCTTGGTTTATATTGTTCATCCAGTATAATTATGTAAATAAAATTCAAAGGACTGATTCCTTTCATATTGGCTAGGGTCCAACCAAATGCTTTCTTATATCTTTTTAATGTATCCAAGAGTTTTTGCTCTTGCAAATCATTTAACTCTGAAGATATAATAACAGGTAATGTAAATGAGTTTCCCAGAAACACATACTTCAAGTGGTTAGGCAATATTTTCAACTCAAGTTCAGGTTGTTTTATAATTGATGAAACTAGATTCTTATCAGCATTTCCTGTAATATCTAGCATCTCAAATCTTTCCTGAACATAAAACCAGATTCTTATCAGCATTTTCTGTAATATCCAGCATCTCAAATCATTCTTGAACATAATCTAATTCTTCATTTTCTATTTCATCCAAAATAACTTCATCTTTGTCTTTAAAATCTTTTTTCTCTTCAAAATATTCTTTAAAATGCTCATTCAATAGATGTTCACTAATTTACATGCGAAAATATTCATTATCTCTTTCAACAGCAGGTTATTTCATAGATTTTACAATGTTAAAAGTCAATTCTTGATTGTTAATTCTCATAGTTAATTCTCCCTTTTGAACATCTATCATAGCTCTTCCAGTAGCTGAAAAAGGTCTCCCTAAAATTATAGGTATTTCTTTATCTTCCTCTATATCTAAAAAAATAAATTCCACAGGAAAGATAAATTTATCAATTTTTACTAACACATCTTCTATAACTCCCTTAGGATAAGTAACTTAACGATCTGCTAAATGAAGTGTTACAGAAGTAGGTGAGACTTCTCCTAATCCTAATCTTTTAAAAATTGATAGAGGCATAAGATTAATGCTGGCTCCCAAATCACATAAAGCTCTTCCATAAAATCTTTCACCGATAGCACACAATATAGTGAAACTACCTGGATCTTTTAATTTTTCAGGAAGCTTTTGTTGAATAATTGCATTACATGCTTCGCTAAGTGTAACAATCTCATTATCAGTGAACTTCCTTTTCTCGTTCAAAATATCTTTCATAAACTTCACATAATTGGGCATTTGCTCTAAAGCTTCTATGAAAGGAATATTTACCGTTAATTTCTTAAGAATTTCTATGAACTTGGAAAATCTTATACCCTACGGTTTCTCCACAGTAATTTTCATTGATGTAAGTGGATATTCTAAATCTGGGTATTCATGATCCTTTTCTTTTTTTGTATCCACTTTCTATTTTATTTTTGTTTCTTTTTGTACTCTTATTTCCAATTCTTTTCCACTTCGTAATTGTATCGCTTTTATCTGTTCTTTTCCTTGATCTTTATCACAGTACTAGAAAAAGTTTACGATGTTCAGTTACTAAGCGTAGTAGCGAAATGCCCCAATTGGTTTTCAATAATCTTGATAGCAGTTCCTTGATTTTGTAACTGGTTTCCTTGAATTTGTAATTGATTTCTTGGATTCTGCAATTGTTGACCCATGCTCAGTATCAGCTTTTCCATAGACAACTTCTTTTCCTTAAATTCAGTGTTATTGTTAAATCCTGGAGGATAAGAAGGTCTATAATTTACATTTCCTTGGTTGGATGAATTTCCCAATGGGTTTACTGGGTTGTTTGCTTATTGTTGATTTGTAGAAGAATTGTTATTCCAATTCAAGTTAGGATGATTCTTCCAACCTGAGTTATAATAATTCAAATAAGGATTGTTGGGTCCATTGTTAATAGCATTTAAAGTCTCATAAGAAGGTTGAACATCCACAAATTGCCCAGATGAATTCTCTTCCATCATAGTACGTGTTGGAGAATAATTCATTCCATAATGATCTAGTTTCTTTGATATTACAGCAATCTGCAAAGATAACATAGATATTGCATCAGAATCATGGATACTAGCTACTCTTTTAGAATTTACCCTTTCAGTCATTGAAAATTGTTGGTAGTCATTTCTTCTATTAATAAATAAGCCTCATCAAAAGGTTTTGATAAAGTTGTTGGTAGCCATCTCTTCTATTAACAAATAAGCCTCATCAAAAGGTTTTGACATTAAAGAACCACCAGCCGCA
>JXCR01130731.1:145490-160627 GCA_002079205.1 Phalaenopsis hybrid cultivar
AATCAGCTAATAGAAGATGCTCCACCAGAATTTGAGGAGGAAATTAAATCTACTGTTGATGAATTAAAGGAAATCAACCTTGGGACGGAAGAAGAACCTCGACCCACATTTATAAGTTCTCTACTCAACGATGAAGAATCTTTACAACTGATCAAATTGCTAATAGAATTCAAAGATTGCTTCGCATGGAGCTATGTTAAAATGTCAGCAGAGGTTGCAATTCATAAACTCGGGGTGGATAAGAATATAACCCTAATGAAACAAGCTCCCAAAAGAATGTGCCTTGAAATAGAGCAACAATTCATCACTGAGGTGAAGAATCTAATAGATGCTTACTTTATAAAAGAGGAGCAATACCCCACATGGTTGGCTAACATTGTACCTGTTAAGAAGAAAAATAGACAAATACGTGCTTGTGTCAACTTCAAAGATTTGAACAAAGCGTGTCCACAAGAAGAGTTTCCACTACCTATACCAGAAAAGATGGTGGATATCGTTTCAACACGGGAAATTTTCTCCTTCATGGATGGATCATTGGGATACAACCAAATCAAGATGGCTCTCGAGGATGCAGTACTTACAACCTTCAGAACTTGTATCGGGATTTTTTGTTACACAGTGATGATGTTCGGCCTAAAGAACGCTAGAACAACATACCAACGTGTAATGATACAGATTTTTGATGATCTCATTCACAATCAAGTAGAGTGTTACGTAGATGATTTGGTCATCACAAGTAAACAAAAAATAAACCATTTGTACGATTTGAGGATCGTGTTCAAACAGTTACGACGATATGACCTTAAAATGAATCCCTTAAAGTGCACCTTTGGCATTACCTATGGAAAGTTTCTAGGATTCGTTGTTCGTCATTGAGGAATCGAGATTGACCCAGATAAGATTAAAGCTATCTTGGAAATGCCTCCCCCTAAAACCTTAAGGAAACTAAGTTCCTTCTGAGGGAAGTTGGCATGTTTGAGATGCTTTATTTCTAATCTATTAGGTAAGTGTCAGCCCTTCTCGACATTAATTAAAAAGGATGCCTAATTCATTTGGGAAGAGAAATGACAATGGACTTTTGAGGATGTTAAACCATATTTAATGACACCTCCTATTTTGGCAGCCCCTATCTAAAGGAAATCGTTGATACTTTATACTGCGGCCTTAGACGACTCTCTTAGAGCCCTCTTAGCCCAAGTCAATGATGAGGGTATAGAAAATGCACTCTACTATTTGAGTCATCATCTAATACCGACTGAGATAAGGTATTCACCTATTGAGAAGCATTTTCTAGCTTTAATTTTCGTTGCCCAAAACCTTAGACATTACATGTTTTCTCATAAGATTACCCTTATCTCGAAAGTTAATATGTTGAAATATTTGATGACCCGACCAACACTCTTCGGATGTCTAACAAGATGGTTAATGATTTTATTGAAATTTGATATAAATTTTGTTCCCCTCCGTGCAACCAAGGGACAGATTCTAGCAGACTTTCTCACTGCACACCCACTGCCAGTTAGGTCCCCTCTCAACGATGAACTATTAGATGAGTAGATACTACAAATGGAATTCTCCGGCGTGCAACACTGGAAATGTACTTCGACAGAGCTTCATCAGCCATAAAGGAAAAAGGATCAGGCACAGTTATACTAGGAAAAGCAGGAATCAATTTGATTTTTATCATGTCAGATAAGGGTATGTTGAGGTTCTCATACCACCTGATAGAGTTGTGCACCAACAATGAAGCAGAATATGAAGCTTGAATCACCAAATTGGAATTCACAATCTTAATAGATATAACAAACATTTCCATCTATGGTGACTCACAACTCATCATCCAGCAAGTCACCGGACAATACAAAATTTTGAAACCACTAATAGCAGAACACCATCAATACACGATGAAGCTGTTGGAGCAGATCTCGAGTGTGACTTTGCACTAGATTCTTAAAAGAGATAATGCTCATGACGACGCTCTAGCAAAACTCGCTAAGCAGCTGGCGTGTCCCCCAGAGGATTCCATTAAAATCACAGTACAAGGAAGACAAGTTTTATCTCGAATCAACCTCGAAACTCTACACAAACTCAGAAAAGAAGAAGTGATAAATGCAGTTGTTGATATCAATGAAGATTGGCGCAACCATTAGTACAATATTTTCATACTGGAAAGCTACCAAAGGATAAGCCTGAAGCACATCACATTTCAAAAAGGGCTATGTCATACGCCTTAGTCGGTGATTTCCTCTACAGGAGATCATTCGGCCATATGTGGCTACAATGTTTAAGCAAAGCCGAAGCACAGAATATTATCACAAAAGTACATGTTGGATTGTGTGAAACTCACAAGTTAGGGCCAAAAATGAAAATGAAGATCAAAAGAATCACATATTATTCGCAAGCAATGATGTCCGATTGCATGGATACAACCAGAAGATGTCACCAGTGCCAAGTGCATGGGGTGGTCTTGCACCAGCCTCCAAATGTGCTACACCCAACCGTTGCCTCGTGGCCATTCGAGTGTTGGGGCATGGACATAATAGGTTCAATAGACCCTCCATCCTTCAAAGGACATAGATTTATACTTGCCACTATGATTATTTTTCCAAATGGGTAGAGGCATTACCATTATGATAGGTTACGACATAGCACATCCTTCAATTCTTCAAAAGCTAAATCGTCTACCAATTTAGAGTACCGTAAAGAATAATTTTTGACAATGAAACAACCTTTAAAAGCACCAAAATCAACAATTTTATCAAAAGAGATGGGATAGATTGGAGATACTCTACAATTTACTATCCCAGAGCAAATGGCCTAGCTGAAGCCTTCAACAGGACATTATTACAAATTTTAAAGAAAACACTGGATGAAAACAAAAGAGATTGGCACAACAAGTTACTAGAGCCTTGTGGGCCTGCCGGACGACGTTCAGGACCCTCACTCAGTGTACTTTCGACACTATTTTGGTTAGAGGAGTTGCTTGTAAGAATCTCTCGGTCACCGGAATCAAAATCTCGTCGCCCGCTTCAAAAGGACATTTAAATTTACATATAGATTTAGGTTTAGAAAAATATGAAATCAAACTGACCCCATATTTTTCATATTTTAAATGAAAGAACGCTATACTTCAAGATATTATATTTATCCCGAAGGATATACATAAGACTTGAGGGTGAGGCTCGATCAAATAAATTAAAAAATGTATGATGTCCGTTTGGTCTGGGGAACTATTTTTATTTGCCGAAAATTTTCCCTATTTAATATGAAGAATTAAATAGAGTTTATATTAAGCTAGGTTCAGACGAGATTCTTATAAGGGCAAGCCCCTATAGTTAATTACATCCTAAATGACCGAAGTCATCTAAGAAAACTCTTAATAGAAATCAGGAAATCTTATCTTCAAGGATTTCTAACGGATAGGACTTTACAATGAGATTGAACGAAGAGGTGTAAAATGTGTTAGGTTTAAATTTGGAACATTTTGTTTTTGGAATCCAAAGGAGGAAGAACTAGGGGATGTCATGGATCCGGAGGAGAACCTAGGTGACCTCCCAATCTATGTTATTGTTTGGCTTCAATTTTAAGGAGAAATTGTCTAAGTGTTTCATCCAGCATATTTTTTTTTATTAGGGCGTACATTCATGTGAAAAGATCACAAAAATAGCCTAAAAGATATGAGGATTTAGGTCGTAAAGGATGACAACCTCAGAATTCTAAAATGAGTTACGACTTATATTGTACAACAGAGCAGTACAAAGGCCTGAAGATGATGTGAGGATTTATGTTGCATAAGCAAACTACCTCAAAGTCTTATGGATTTATTTTTTAATTCTAAGGAAGGAAGTTGGTTTAGTTGGGGAAGACATATTTTTCTATTGAAGATGGCTGTGCTGCCCACCAAGTTAGCTCCAAGCTCCTTGCCGTGACGAGTTTAAGTTTTCTAGGGTGTCCAATATGATGTCAAATCAGGTGGCCCTATGGTTGTAGTTCCTTAAATTTTATGGGGATGTTAAAGTTGATTAGAACGACACCGATTAGGATTCCACGGTTCCCTCATCCCGACACTACTATTTTCTATTGAATTCACTTAGTCCAAATGAATTTACTAAAGTCAGCTTAATGAGTTCCATAACTTCATTTAGACCGTGGGAAGCCTCGTTAACAACCAAGGTTACCCCCTCCGAGGCCTTCCCAATCATCCGATAGAGACGTCTTTATTTAGTTGTAGTTGTTATTTTGTGTGATGTTTGTGATTAAATTTTGAGTTTTCTTATATTTTGAATGTTGTGGAGGTGATTTTAATCTTGGTTGATTTTAATTTTGGTTTGGTTTTGTGACTATCCTGATAGTTTTAGTTTTCATGCAAAGTGACATCGTTGTTTAGCATGCAAGTTTGTGTTTTGTTCATACATGCAGGTAATTAAGCACAGTGTGGAAAGCTTAAGAAAAGACAATTTTGTAATTATAAAAGCGTACTTGGTGAGTCTTCTCGTTCCACCACCTCAAACTCAAAATGCATGTTAGAGCATTTATGTAAAATGGAAAAAGTAAGGTTTTAGTGACCTACCTAAACCTAAGTCATATCTTGGTGGGTCCTTATTGGTTTGATTAAGGATAATTTTTGTTAAGGAAAACATATTAAGTTTAGTAGATCTTCGAGGTATCCAACTGATCTAGAGAAAGAAGCACGTATATGCTTCCCTCTCGCCATCTGGTGAAAAGTCTTGAGCTCTGTTTAAAATTATTATGTTGCTTAATAACCCATCCTGTAAATACCTTTAATGCTCAATGAGCATTGATGTTTCAATTATCCTTATAAGTAAGGTAATTATCATTTGCCATTTAATTTGGAAGTTATGTTGGCGAAGATCCTTAAAGGAGGCATGTTAGAGTTATTCAAACACTTAGCCGACTTGAGTTCTATCTTGGGCTTATGGTGTTCAAAGGTGTTTCACTTTTTATTCATTTTTCTAATTCTTATTTAGTCAAATTTTATTTTAGCTTAAGTCACCACTAAGCCCTTTAGACCTGAGTAGATGTCTTAGTTATTTTGAAAGAAGTTGAATTTTTTAAGTGATAATAATTATTCACTTTTAAAACACTTAAATGTCATTTGCACATCAAGTAGGGGTATTAAATTAGTGAGTAATCAACTTCCAAAGTCATACCCCTAAGTCTAAGATCATTTAATTTAATAGACTTCCAAATTTTAATAATTTAAGGAATTACAAATTTATCCCTTGATTATGGAAAGAGTGAGGTTGGTTTCTATCAATTAATCCCCTTGTGTTTCAATCATCAAAAAAAGTTAATTAAAATTAGAGGTTACCCTTTTCCCTCCTTGAATTAAGCCTAAATGATAATTAAAGCCAAATTTCCAAAATTACATTTTTGCCCCTAAGGCTTTATCACTTCATAATTTGTCAAATTTAATTCAAATGACTTTGAAATTTTTATCCCACCTCACTCATGGGTCAATTAAGACATAGAGGAGAGAATGTGATTTTTTTCAAATTTTAATTTAGTTTACATATTTATTTTAATGCAAAAATAGGATTTTTTAGAGAAAAATCCATAACTTGACCAAGAAAAAGCCTAATCCTTTAAAAATTTTACTAGTGGTCGACTTAGACCAAAGAACTATTGGGACCAATTTCATGATTTATTGAATTATATTTGAATTTGAATAATTATTTTAATTTTTGGAGTATATATTAATTACATAATATTTTGAATGTGAAAATTTAAGTTTTATATTTTTATTAAATGTTTTTGAGGTCAAGGAAACCAGAGAAATAGATTTCACATTTTTATAATTTTTATTTGAATTGTTAGAATTATTTTAGTGAAAATCTATTTTTAGCCTTTAAAAATTATTTTAAGATTTAAAATTCAACATCTTCACTTAGAAAATTAGGAAATATATTCCAATTGTTCCTAAGTGCTTAAGAAATAATTTAGAACATTTCCATGAATTTTATTATTCTTGTGATTTTTCTCATTTTTTAAATATTTAAATATTAAAAATAAGCTAAAAATGAAGTTTTTATTTTTAGAAAATTCCTCTGATCACAGAGAACTCCGAAAATCAATTTTTATAATTTTTTAAGTTATATTTTAATTTTTAAAAATTACTATAGTACCAAAAAGGTCATTGAACTTGAAAAATCAATTTGAGTTATTAAATGAGCTCCAAAAATTTTGATTTTTTTATGGGGAGTTCTCTGAACTTTAAATCACAGTGGAGATTAAAAATTAACTCATTTAGATGTTTGTGTTTCCCAAAATTAATTTTCTTTGTGTTTTAGGGTTGGGGGAAATTAAGTGGATTCTTAATGACTTAACCCATGCAATATTTTCTAAAGGGTTCTCTGGTCATAGCAAACTTTCTAAAATTTTCATGGAATTTTTTGAGTAGCATGCTAATTATTATGATTAATTTATGCAAATCATTAGCATAAAATTAGAAAATATGGATCTTTGTCTCACTTTGATAAAATCAGAGGATGTTCTTCAAGATAGAGGAAACAACATGCCAAAATTTCAAGTCATGGTGAAATGTCTACAAGCATGGAGAATTAAAAGACTCAAAACCATATTTAATTAATTAAAAATAAAATATGCATCAAATAAACTTCAAATTACTTCCACATTTATTTGCTATGTTCACTGAGCAGGAGAATATTTTTATTTAATTGTTGTGATTTTTCTACACCAAGATATGGATTTTTGAAGTTAAGGCTATTTATTTAAATCAAAAAATACCCTGTTTATCTATTTAAATGCACGGCGCTGACTAGATCCTAGGCAGCTCTAAAACTCCATGCGGCGTGCTTCCATTTGACGCTGCCATCCACCTCAGCACTGACTCGGCTCGTGATTGGACGGCTCCCTGTCATTGTCCCCAATGCCTTAGCCCGAGAACCATCCATTTTCAAGGGTTAAGATCTCACTCATTTCTTATGCAAATTAAGTGCGGTTTGTTTCTAAATGCTCATCATGCAATTTAATTAAGCCTAACCAAATGGAGAATCAAATAGGCTCGGGAAGAGTGCGAGTTCAATACCTTTTCTCTGAGAAGGGAAGCTTCGATTAAAGGTGCTCAACACGTTCGTGGAGGTCCAAGGAGGCTAGGAATTAAGCCTTTTGTTATGATGAAAGGCCTAGGTAGGAATTCGACCAATCTCGATTTCATGTATTGGTTTAGAGCTATGCTAGGGGCTCTGTATGAGGGGGATTTTATGGGGCTTTTTCTTATTTTATTGTGGTGAAGGTGTGGGTGAGTTTAATTTGATTTTGGTTGAGTGTAGAGGTGTGGAGAGCTCTGTCCTGTCTCCAACAAGGTTTTAAGCTCAAAAATTGAACACCTGCAAAGGGATTCAGGGCAATGTGATGGTTGGGTTTCACTACGGAGCTCTCAAAGAGGCTTTAGGAGTAATTTGGAGGGCTCTTTCTGAGAAATTTTTATCACACCCTCCATGTCCATGNACCGACAAAGGGATTCAGGGCAATGTGATGGTTGGGTTTCACTACAGAGGTCTCAAAGAGGCTTTAGGAGTAATTTGGAGGGCTCTTTCTGAGAAATTTTTATCACACCCTCCATGTCCATGGAGTTGAGCTTTTTATAAAATGGCCTTTTGGGTGGTTGTCATGGCTAATTGTGGGGGTGAAACTGCATGCTTAGGTTGAGGCCAGAGGGCCCTAATATTTAATTTGAATGAGGTGGCCTCTAGGTTTGAATTGGGTTTGATTACATGGGCATGACTCTCATTTTGGACATTTTTTGGCCACTAGGTCGGTCGGTCAGGCCAAAGGAGGTGGCTTGGAGGTCAGGTGAGCCAGGGGAATATGTAAGAGCAATTAAATGGGTTGGTGTTTACTTTTGGAAAAAATATCCTTGGCTTAAGTAAATATGGAATGAAATACCTTAATTTGGGGAATCCTTGGTCCATGGCTCATTTGGTTGGTTCCATGGGGTTTGGCTTGGTCAATATGGCTAGTGGGTTTATGGGACCATCTACATGAGTCTCCCAAAGGATTAAGGGATTAAAGTAAAGAAGATTTTGGGTTTTAGAGTAGTGAGTGATTGTGAGTGAGGTTATTGTAGTGTGTACCTTAGATCTAGACCAACACCCAGGGTCAACCTTAAGGTCAAACAATCCTATGGGGACTCTCTTTGAGCTTCCTCATAATGACCCCACCTACTAAGTGCTAGAGGTTAGGACCAATATGTAGAGCTTCAAGTTAAGTAAAGAGGAGTTTAGAATTTCTAATAGTGAGGGTTCCTTTTCTAGTTTTTTAGGAATAGTCAACAAGAAGGTCCTATGGCTAGACCCTAGGCTACTAATGTGGAAGAACTAGACCTCAACCAAAAGTGAGGTCAACAAATGGACCCCCCAAATAGGTGTGGTGTGCTGGGCAAGCACACCGCACATATTGGCGTTGAACGACGAGATCAACAAAACTAATACGAATTCCTAAGTCAACAGACAAAAAAGGAGTGTAGAATTGTGTGTGTTATTTGTTTCCATTGGGGAATTAGCAGATGAATACTTGATCAAAGTCAAGAGTTAGAAACTCTTGCTAGGGATTGGAGAGTTGGTTTTGAGTTATCAGATTCCAAGGGTCCATAAAGGATGGGAATCCGTATGTAAGTGCTGTCCCCAAAGTGGGAATTGATGTTTAGATATTAATTTCAATAGAGGGTTGGAAGTTAGGGACCAACCTCAAAAGGAGGGAGGAATCAGATGTTAAGGACTGATTTTAGAATGAGAAGTGAAAGTTAATGATAAATTTCAGGAAGAGAGTCGGAAGTTTAGGACCGACCTTGAAAATAGAGAATTAGAAGTTAAGGACTGATTCTAAAATGAGAATTGAAAGTTGATGATCAATCTCAAAAGAGAGTGTCGGAAGGTGAGGACTGGCCTCAAAAAGAGCAAATCAGAAGTTAAGGACTGATTCTAAAATTAGAATTGAAAGTTGATGATCAATCTCAAAAGAGATTGTCGGAAGTTGAGGACCAACCTTGAAAATGAGTGAATCAGAAGTTGGGGATTGATTCAAAAATGTGAATAGAAAGTTAATGATCAATCTCAAAAAAGAGTGTCAGAATGTGTCGATCGACCTCGAAAAGGAGTGAATCAGAAGTTTAGGACTGATTCAAAAATGAGGATTGAATGTTAATGATCAATCTCAAAAGGGAGTGTCGGAAGGTGAGGACCGACCTCGAAAAGGAGTGAACCAGAAGTTAAGGATTGATTGAAAAATGAGGATTGAAGGTTAATGATCAGTCTCAAAAGAGAGTGTCGGAATGTGAGGACCGACCTCGAAAAGGAGTGAATCAAAAGTTGGGGATTTATTCAAAAATGAGAATTAAAAGTTAATGATCAAAATTAGAAGAGAGTGTCGGAAGGTGAGGACCGACCTTGAAAAGGAGTGAATCAGAAGTTAAGGACTGATTCGAAAATGAGGATTGAAAGTTAATGATCAATCTCAAAAGAGAGTGTCGGAAGGTGAGGACCGACCTCGAAAAGGATTGAATCAAAAGTTGGGGACTGATTCAAAAATGAGAATTGAAATTTAATGATCAATCTCAAAAGAGAGTGTCGGAAGGTGAGGTCCGACCTCAAAGGAGTGAATCAGAAGTTGGGGACTGATTCAAAAATGAGAATTGAATGTTAATGATCAATCTCAAAAGAGAGGGTCGGAAGGTGATGATCGACCTCAAAAAGGAGTGAATCAAAAGTTAAGGACTGATTCAAAAATGAGGATTGAAAGTTAATGATCAATCTCAAAAGAGAGTGTCGGAAGGTGAGGACCGACCTCAAATGAGTGAATCAGTAGTTGCGGAGTGATTCAAAAATGAGAATTGAAAGTTAATGATCAATCTCAAAAGAGATTGTCGGAAGGTGAGGACTAGCCTCATAGGAGTGAATCAGAAGTTAAGGACTGATTCAAAAATGAGAATTGAAAGTTAATGATCAATCTCAAAAGAGAGTTGGAAGGTGAGGACTGACCTCAAAGGAGTAAATCAGAAATTAAGGACTAATTCAAAAATGAGAATTGAAAGTTAATGATCAATCTCAAAAGAGAGTGTCGGAAGGTGAGGACCAACCTCAAAGGAGTGAATCAAAAGTTAAGGACTGATTCAAAAATGAGAATTTGTGATGTTGAATCCAAAGACATGTGTCGTGTAAAAAGGTTAACATTGTTGAGGAAGATTTGTAAAATTTTTGTGAGGTTTTGTACAGAACATGAAACTCCATGGGGATGTTAAAAGAATTAATGCAGACCAAGATAATTTTGTTGCGCGAGCAAGGAGTAAGAGACCTCGAAATCCAGAGAATCAACTCAACAAATTTAATTTCTTTTATTGTTGTTTTTTATCATGTTTAATTTTTAAAATATGTTTTTAAAAATTTAATTTTAGTTGGTTGATTTTTAAAAGAGATTTGCTTTGCTGCTTGTTTGTTGGTTATTTCATTTTTTATTTATTAATTTTTTTTATTATTGTCAAATTTTTTTGTTTCGTTCTTTGTTCATTTTAATTTTGAACCAATGTATGGTTTGTGGCTTTTATCCATCGCACGATTGGGGCAATTAAACAAACAGGCAAATTTCTGAAAGAAACTTCATTAATCTACTCCAATAAATGTTACAGATCAAGTGTAGGCTAACACCTCAAAAAGTGCAATATGCTAACTGCATCAAAGTACATCCAAAATATCTCATGCCAAGTACATATCATAGGCTCAGTATCTCTGATATATATCATATTTGCTATAATGTAGTAAAGCAGAAAAGAATCCTTTGACCATCTGTTCCAGTTGTGACGAGCTCCTGATCGAGCAGACCATCTAAGCCATGCTCCAGGACAGAGTTCCCTTTGCATGTACTTATAGGTACAACCCTCTCATAGCTCGTATGATAGCAGCTCCTCCAGTTCTTGATCTTGCTAAAATCCGTATGGTAATTTGCTGTCGTCCATCCGTCGGAAGGTCACAGAACCCTAAATTGTCGTACACTTGGGATACAATACTTGGTGACGTCCGCACTGTTGCCTTTGAGAACAAGTACTGAGCCAACTGGTAGGGGAATCTTCACAGATCCTCTGAACTCACTAGGGCCAATGATGTGAATTTCTTTCCCAAATAAGATCTTGCTTTTACTCATGAATGAGACCATGCAGAAAGGTCTCACAAAGTCATGGTGGTCTATATGTGGAGGAATGCAATAACCTTTGTCGTAGATGTTGATAATGTAACTGTTAGGAATACAGTTAGCGAGCAGTATACTCCACCTGACCATTCTTTTAATCATCCACTTTCTCATTGGCGGTAGTGGATCCACCTGATCATGTCTGAGAATCCCAGGTGGATTCCCTTGTCTGTTATTTGTAAAGTTGTAGCAGTAGCCACACTGGATAGTAATTCTCCCTTTTCCTCACATCCATTTCCTTGACTCAGAATAGGTCCTTTCCATGATTAGGCCTGCACGACCTCTATCCCTTAGGTCAAAAATATAGTCAAGAATATTTTGTTCATCACTCTCAGAGAAGACCCTGGAGTAAAATTCCAATCTTTCTAGTATGTTGATGAACCTCACTTGTATTTTTTCGTAGAATTCAAAATTTCTTTTGTTGACTTTGCTTATTCTGTAATATTCTACCGTGCTTATGATTGATGGCTCTCGAAGAAGTTCCCTTGTTTCAATGGTGGTGGGAACCCAAATTGGAGTTGACTCTAACTCTAACGGAATGTATGATTCTGTGTCTGACGGGACGTATGGCGCTGTACCCCTCGGAACATATGGCTCTGCATCCATTGGGACATATGGCTCTGCTTCTATCAAGTAATAAGTAGTCTGAGATTCATCATCTATAGAGGTGTACTCCTCTAAGGTATTGTAGTGTTGTAGGTTCAAGACACTGCAGTCCAGGCATTCCACGAATGCCCCCATAGCCGACGATCGTGTAGGTATTTCAACAATGCAAGTAGGGCAACCCATGCACAAAACATCTGAAGCTAGTGGTATTTCTAGCTCTGTAACAAACCTGGATTCATCATTTATGGCAGACAAGCTTGAAGAAGTTTCTCTCATGCCTGGGTCATAAATGTTCCCTTCAGGAATAGGAGTGAGTAATTTTTCTACCTCTTTTTGGCGTCTTTTCTCCTCTCATAAGAAAGCCCTCTACTTTCGGCGGCTAGCATTTCTGCACTATGTTCTTCATAGCGGAGCATCTGACAATCTTTCATTATCAGCAATGACAAGGCCCCCAGTTGGCGTAGCTATCATGGATGGTAGACGACGGGCCCCTCTATTAGGTTATGTTGTACCATCATGTTCTTTCCTTTCAGTGACGCACTGTCTTTGGTGGTCAACCTTAGCATTGAGGGTAGCCCTTCCTTTTCCCGTCGACTGATGACATTCATTAAAGGCCCCTTGTAATTGATACCCTTACAATAAATACTATTTTTAGACACATTTTAATACCTATTTTTGAGATATTGCGCTTTAATGGAAGGTATTTTTGTATTTTTCTTGCAGATACAACTAAAAATGGAAGAAATGCTTAAAGGAGTGAAAAAGGATAAAATTTGGAGCAAAAATGCGAAAAATCATGCAAAAGAGATTTGGCGCCTAAGTGCCAGATCCGGCGCTTACGCACCAATTAAACAGAGAAGGCCGCGCCTAAGCACCGAAACCCCGCGCTTAAGCACCAGTGACAGTTACTAGATGAGTAAAATTGGTTTTCACAAATTTTGAAGAGGTTTTTGAGGCACCCATTGGCTTAATAGGTGGTTTTAACCACCATAGACAAAAATTATCATGAAATGGAGTGTCACTTGGGCAAATACATCGAACCAAGAAACATTTTGAAGAGATCCCAAGGCACCTCTTGGAAAACTATAAAAGAAAGAAGAGAGGACTTAGACTGGAAAGTTTTGAAAGTTCTTCTCTGGGGAGTTAGTTCGGAGAGATTTTCAGGAACCACTTTTTATTTACTTTATCCTTTTTGTTATTTTATTTTGAGTGATTATGAAAGAGAAGAGATTCAAAAGAACTTCAAGAGTTTGGTGGAGGACTTAAGATAAGTTTTTATCTTTTTTTTTAGAGTTTTTTTTTGTTTTAATTGAGAATTGTTGTTGGTTTGACAATGATTTCTTTTAAACTAAAGCGTGGTTTTGTTTTCTTCATGGATTCTGAGTAGTTTTCTTTATCTTTCTTCTTAAAATGATAAACTTTTAAACTAAAGTGTGGTTTTTTTTCTCCATGGATTCTGAGTAGTTTTCTTTATCTTTCTTCTTAAAATGATAAGTAATTCGTTTTCTCCATGGATTCTAAGTAGTTTTCTTTATCTTTCTTCTTAAAATGATAAGTAATTAAATTTTCTCCATGGATTATGAGTAGTTTTCTTTATCTTTCTTCTTAAAATGATAAGTAATTATTTGATGGAAGTTGTGGAGAGTATTGATCTTTAATGTTGGAAAAAGTTGTGAAAATTTAAATATGGATGGAAGTTGTGGAGAGTATTGATCTTTAATGTTGGAAGAAGTTTTGATGATTTAAATCCATGAACAATGGAGGTTGTGGAGAGTATTGATCTTTAATGTTAGAAGAAGTTGTGATGATTTAAATTTATGCACTTTATTGGAGTTGGAAGAAGTTGTGATGATTTAAATCCATGCACTTCATTTACTTCTTGATTTGTCCAATCCAATGTATTCTGAGTAGTTTTCTTTATTTTTTCCTTAAAATGATAAGTAATTAAAGTTTGGATGGAAGTTGTGGAGAGTATTGATCTTTAATGCGGAAGAAGTTGTGATGATTTAAATCCAAGCACTTCATTTACTTCTTGATTTGACCAATCCAGATGTTAAAATTTGTTGTGAGAACATGTAAGAACCGGGCTGGTATTATCTCAGTCAACAATTGGAAAGAATCACATGAGGTTGTACAAATGAGAATGTAGTTCATATGATTGAGTGCAAATAAATAGGGAAATATTTGTTGATGGGTGTAGAGTTAGAGGGCTTTAAAGTGAAAGGTTAAAGCTCCCAGTGTGGTTTATTGTTTTAGGTTCTGATACGAGAGTGTTAGCCCTCGGGTGGAGGGAATCGAGGGAACTCTAGAGTGAGAGCTAGTATCTTCCCTGCCTAGCCGGTCGTTAGCCCCCTGGTGGAGGGAATCGAGGGAACTCTAGAGTGAGAGCTAGTATCTTCCCTGCCTAGCCGGTCTTTCAGATAAACTATAAATTAGTCAATATTCTTTATAGCATCTATAGTAATGGTAAAGAATATTATTACTCCTATTTGGTACAACACAATTTGCATACTTCCATAATATAATTTTTATACTTATTACGGATTCACGATAAGAAGAAAGATATTTTTATATTAAGTACTTTTCTTTTACAAAAACTTTAGTTATCTTTTTAAGTTGTTACTGTTTTGTTAAAATATCAAAAATACCAAAATATTTAAATTTTAAATCCTTGCAAAAATCATTTTTAGTTTATATAATTATCTTTTTAAAAATAGAAAAACTTTCTAAAAAGTGCATATTACACAATCTTCCCTGTGGGTTCGATATTCAGGTCTTAATCAAAACGTCCTATATTACTTGATAATGATACATATACTTGCGTAGTTTCCTAATATAAATATATATAAATTAAAAAGTTATATTCTTATTTTTCTTCAAGATCAAGTTTTTGGTTTTGTTGCAAAATAAGGAAATATAAGTGACCATCAAACTAATTGCTATACTGTGCATAAGCATTAAGTCGGGATCAAGTTTTTGGAACTGTTGTCGGGGAAGAAAACTAAGTAAATTTCTATTTTTAGAAAGTCTTATTTAAACTTTAAATATTGTAACTTATTTTGAATGTTTTATTTTATTTTATTTTATTTTATGTTAGTGTATGCGTAGTTCAGGTTCTGAAGGACTAGTGCCCTACAATTCTGAATTAGAAAGAACTATTAGAAAAATCAGAAAAATGAAAAAAATTAAAAAATCTTGAAAAATCCAAAAAAACTTCAGAAATGGCAAACCAAAATAATAAAGATGTTAAAATTCATTAAGAGTTTAGACCTTTAAGAGATTATGCTAACCCTACTGTAGATGAACTTCAT
>JXCR01130732.1:4330-35868 GCA_002079205.1 Phalaenopsis hybrid cultivar
TTATGTGTTAGATATGTAAATTCATAAGATTGTGTTGCATATGTGTTCTTATTCATAAACAGAAGTTGTAAGCACTTTTGGGGCTTACTAAAGTTCCAAAAAAATGATTGTTATACTCTTCTTTTAAACAATTTTATCAAACAGGGGCAGTATGGTCTTTTTTTTCATAGACAGCTGCCCGACAGCTGGTTTCACACAGCTGCACCAAATAGACAATAAGTTTCCTCGCAGCTGCTTCCCCACAGCTGCTTCCTGGGACAGCGCAGCTGCAGCTGAAAAGCTGAGAAGCTGCAGCTGCGCCAAGCAGAGCCTAAGTCATCTTCTACCTCAATTCCTTAGTCTAGGGCATCATATTATGGGCGAAAAAGAAGGATTTGAAGGCTAAAAACTATAGATTTCATCTTTTTTTGGTAAGATCTTCACTTTAGCTTAGAAATTTTTTATTTTCAACATGGATTTTCGGAGATCCAAAAATTTGAATTTTTGATGAAATTTGAAGAAAAATCATGGTGAAAAGATTTTTACCAAATAACCTTTCTTGAGGAGTTAAATTTTTGATTTAATAATTTATTTGGACTAAATTTGGATTTTAATAGAATTTTTAAGTGGCTCCTTGAGTTAAGAGAGGAAAGACATCCGAGGACTTCGACACATGAAGATTTGTTAGTTTCAAATCCCAACATAGTTACAACACTCAAATGGAGACCAAGTGAATGATCCAGGAGCGGGCGTTTGCAAACCCGGGTGGCAAGGTTGAAAGATTAATTCTTGCGGGAAATTGGGAAAGATTCTGCTAATTCACTGCCATAGAAATTGTCTCGATGGTTTGGGAGTTTTATGCAAACCTAAGATTCACTACTGAATGTTACATCCTAGTTAGAGGTAAACAAATTAAATTTACTGCTGATTGGATCAATAATTTTTATGGTTTGAGGAGTGTGGGGTGTATTTTTTGATGAATATGCTGCATTTGCGATGACCGATTCATCACTGGAGGAAGTGATTGCATTTTTTACTGACGGAAGAGGGAAATAAAAGATTAAGAATAACAAGATAGTTAACTTCCATACTTCCATGTTGACTATTCAGTAAAAAAATATGGCACCAATTCATTTCTTCCTGACTATTGCCAACAAATCATTTTACTGATGTTATTAAAGATAGAGTTGCACTCAACTATTACATTCAGAACATGAAGGCAATAGATGTGGGTGCACTAATAGTTCAACATGCTCGAAGTATTGTTGATAGTTCTACAACTAGAGGATTGGGATATCTTGCCTTGATTTTCACTCTATGTGAACAATCAAGAGTAGAATCCCATAGAAATGAAGAGAGATTGCGGCCACAAAATCTGATCGGGAGACATATGATTCAGAAAGTAGAATAATTTGTTGGGTTTAGAAGTGGAAGAAGCGATAGGCCCTCTACATCTGCTGCAGGGGCATCTACTTCAATATTTGTATCACTTGAAAGTATTATGGATCAACTGATGATTCAACAGATTGATATAGTAAATATTCAAACTCAGTTGACAGAGATAGGAGCAAGGAATGCATATAATGATGAATATCAAGAGAGAAGAGTTCAACATGATATTGATTTTGAAAATGCCATGGTAAGACATCTTAGAGGTGAACCTAATGTGGTCTTTCCTACTTGCCCCAGTTTCACTTCCTATACACCCATTCATGATGATGAAGAAGAAGGAGAAGAAGAGGAAGAAGAAAAAAAAGAAGAAGAAGAATCAGATGATGAAGAGGAAGGAGATGAATATTGATGTTTTATGAGTCTAGTTTAGTTTGTTTTTGATGTTTGATTATTGTTGTTGTTTGTATTATGATGTACTTTCATTTGAAAACTATTGTAGTAAAGACTTTTATGTTGTGTTGTGAACTGAATCTGTAATAGTAATTGTAGACTTTCACTTTTTCTGCATTTTTAGTATTTTTAGTTTAGTTTGTCAATTTAGTTTTTCAGTTTCTGTTTTTATATTTTTAATTCTTAGCAAGTTTTCTAGAATATATTATATTTTAGTTAATGCTTTAAAGCATGTATGTAGTTTTACAGTTAGTACCTGCAGTATACTGATACATCTAAAATATATAGTATTTTTAGACACATTTTTATACCTATTTTTTGAGATATTGCTCTTTAATGAAAGTTATTTTTGTGTTTTTCTTGCAGATACAAGTAAGAATAGAAAAAAGTCTTAAAGGAGTGAAAATGGATCAATTTTGGAGCCAAAAGGTGAAAAATTGTGCAAAAGAGTTTTGGCGCCTAAGCGCCAGATCCGGCGCTTAAGCACCGGTTAAACAGAGAAGGCCACGCCTAAGCGCCGAGACCAGACACTTAAGCACCAGTGGCAGTTACTACATGATTAAAATTGGTTTTCATAAATTTCGAAGAGGTTTCTTAGGCACCCATTAGCTTAATAGGTAGTTGTAACCACCTTGGACGAAAATTATCATGAAAGGATACTTCTCTTGGGCAAATACATCAAATCAAGACACATTTTGAAGAGATCCCAAGGTAACTCCTGGAAAACTATAAAAGAAAGAAGAGAGGACTTAGAAAAGATTCCTGAAAATATTGACAAATTTTGAAAGTTCTTCTCTGGGGAGTTAGTTCAGAGAGTTTTCAGGAACCATTTTTTATTTACTTTATCCTTTTTGTTATTTTGTTTTGAGTGATTGTAAAAGAGAAGAGATTCAAAGAAACTTCAAGAGTTTGGTGGAGGACTTGAGATAAGTTTTTATCTTTTTGTTTTAGATTACTTTTGGTTTTAATCGAGATATGTTGTGGTTTGACAATGATTTCTTCTTTTAAACTAAAGTGTGGTTTTATTTTCTCCATGGATTTTGAGTAGTTTCCTTTATCTTTCATCTTAAAATGATAATTAATTAAGTTTTGGATGGAAGTTACGGAGAGTATTGATCTTTAATGTTGGAAGAAGTTGTGATGATTTAAATCCATGCACTTCATTTACTTCTTGATTTGACCAATCCCGGTGTTAAAATTTTTTGTGAGAACATGTAATAACTGGGCTGGTATTGTCTCAGTCAATAATTGGAAAGAATCACATGAGGTTGTATGAATGAGAATGTAGTTCATATGATTGAGTGCAAATAAATTAGAAAATATTCATTGATAGGTGTAGAGTTAGAGGACTTTAAAATGACAGATTAAAGCCCCCAACTTGGTTTATTATTTTAGGTTCTGATATGAGAATGTTAACCCCTAGGTGGAGGGAATCGAGGGAACTCTAGAGTAAGAGCTAGTATCTTCCCTGCCTAGCCGGTCTTCAGAACTATTCAAACTTTAAATTAGCCAATATTCTTTATAGCATATAGTAAGGGTGAAGAATATTATTGCTCATATTTGGCACAACACAATTTTCTTACTTCCATAATAGAATTCCTATACTTATTACTGATTCATGAAAAGAAGAAAGATATTTTCATATTAAGTTAGTTTTCTGTTACAAAAACTTTAGTTATCTTAGTTTTCTGTTACAAAAACTTTAGTTATCTTTTAAAGTTATTACTGTTTCGTTAAAATATCAAAAATACCAAAAATATTTAAATTTTAAATTTATGCAAAAATCACTTTTAGTTTAAGTAATTATCTTTTTAAAAACAGAAAAACTTTCTAAAAATTGCATATTGAATAATCTTCCTTGTGGGTTTGATATTCAGGTCTTAATCAAAAAGTCCTATATTACTTGATAATGATACGTATACTTTTATTTAGTATCACAATATATATAAATTAAAAGTTAAATTCTTATTTTTCTTTAGGATCAAGTTTTTATAGTATCCCAATATAAATATATATAAATTGAAAAGTTAAATTCTTATTCTTCTTCAGGATCAAGTTTTTGGTTTTGTTGCAAAATAAAAAAAATATAAGTGAAAAATACCATCAGAACTATTGCTATACTGTGCATAAGTTTTAAGTCGAGATCAAGTTTTTGGCACCATTGTAGGAGAAGAAAACTAAGTAAATTTCTATTTTTAAAAATTCTTATTTAAACTTTAATTATTGTATCTTATTTTGTATGTTTTATTTTATTTTATTTTATTTTATGTTAGTGTATGCGTAGTTCAGGTTCTGAAGGACTAGTGCCCTACGATTTTGAATTAGAAAAATCAGAAAAACCAAAAAAATTAAAAATCTTAAAAAATCCAAAAAAGTTACATAAATGGCAAACCAAAATAATCAAAATGCTGAAATTCATCAAGAGTTTAGGCCTCTAAGAGATTATGCCAACCCTACTGTAGATGAACTTCATTGTAGTATTCAAAAAGCTGTTGTAGTGGCTAATTCATTTGGGCTTAAACCTGATATTATCCAAATGGTATCAAATAATCAGTTTGGGGGATCACCAAGTGAAGATCCAAATTTATATCTTTCCAATTTTCTAGAATTGTGTGCTACATTTAAATACGATGGTGTTTCAGATGAAGCCATAAGAATTAGGTTATTTCCTTTCTCACTGAGAGATAAAGCTAAGATATAGTTGAATTTGTTAGCACCTGGATCTATCAGAACTTGGGGTGATTTAGCACAACAATTCCTTTATAAATATTTTCCACCATTAAAAACTACGAAGCTTAAAAATGATATTACATCTTTTAATCAGTTTGAAGGGGAATCTATTTATGAAGAATGGGAATGATTTAAAAGCCTCTTAAGAAAGTGTCCACACCATGCTATACAAAATTGGTTAATAATTTAAACCTTTTATAATGGATTAATTTGTTCTCTTAGATCTATTATCGATGTTGCTAGTGGTGGTTCATTGATGTCAAAACAATTTCATGACACTTATGCTTTAATTAAAGAGATGGCTACCAATAATTTTTAATGGCATTCTGAGAGGGTGAATCCAAAGAAGGTAGCTAATATTCATGAAATTGATGCATTTACTATGTTAGCAAATCAAGTTGCTGCAATTTCAGGAAGTTAACCAATTTGGAATGAATTTTTCTCAACCAATTTCCATGATTAAAGAGAATTCATTAGGTCAAAGCCAATTTGGAATGAATTTTTCTCAACCAATTTCCATGATTGAAGAGAATTCATTAAGCCAAATGTCTGATGCATTTACCATGTTAGCAAATCAAGTTGCTGCAATTTCAAGGAAGTTAGACCAATTTAAAGAAAGTAGACAATATTCATGAAACTGATGCATTTACTATGTTAGCAAATCAAGTTGCTGCAATTTCAAGGAAGTTAGACCAATTTGGAATGAATTTTCTTCAACAAATTTCCATGATTGAAGAGAATTCATTATGTCAAATGGTAGATTCTCAAACATCATCAGAGACATTGAATGCCATAAATAATAAGAAGAATAACCCATATTCCAAATATTATAACCCAGGTTGGAAGAACCCACCCAACTTTAACTGAAATAACAATTAGGGTGGTAATAATCAGAAATGGGGGAACAACCAAGTAAACACATTGGGAAACTAGAACAACCAAGGGAATAATAATTATAGATCAACTTATCCTCCAGGAATCAACAGTAATACATAATTTAAGGATAAGAAGTTGTCTATAGAAGAAGTGGTGTTACAAATGGGTAATCAATTAAAAATTCAAGGAGCTACAATTAAAAATATTGAGAATCAACTTAGGCAAATTACAAGTTCATTAAGCAATAGATCCCAAGGAACACTTCCTAATAATCCTGAATCAAATCCAAAAGATCAGAATAAAGAGCAAGTTCAAGCCGTACAACTTAGAAGCGGAAGAGAGTTGGAAGGTAGGGTTCAAAAAGAGATTGAAGTTGAGAGAGAAGAAATTGNAATCTTGCATCAATTTCCAATCAACTGGACCAAATTGGGAATTTAATCTGTCACCTTAAAATCTCCAATTCTGCATTCAACAAAGTATATTTTCCTATTTACTTGTACCAATCCCATTGATGATATACTCTTCTATGAAATCAAATGTGACTCTCCTTATGTAGTAGAAATCAAATTCCTTTTTCAGAACATATGTTTCTCAATAAGTTTTAACATTTTAATTGGCCAGATCGAAAAGTAAATGAAGATCAGAGTTCAAATCATCACAAATTATTAACATTTAAAACTGTAGAAAACAAAATCAATTCTTTAGAAAACCATATGTCGAAGTAGGGAGAAGGATAAAGAAGGCTACTTAGAATTCATGAGAAGGATACAAAAAAACACAGATTTCATATACAAAAACAAGTTTATAAAATAAAATAAATAAAAGACATAACTTATCTCACAATCTTTCCCAAGCAAATCCCTAGACGTTCTCTCCTAGCCTTTCTCTCTTTACAATTAATACACATAAAATATATAGTATTTTTAGACATATTTTCATATTTATTTTTGAGATATTGCGCTTTAATGGAAGGTATTTTTGTGTTTTTCTTTTAGGTACAAGTAAAAAGGTGGAAAATGCTAAAAGGAGTGAAAAAGGATCAAATTTGGAGCAAAAATGCAAAAATGGTGCAAAAGTGTTTTGGCGCCTAAGCTCCAGATCCGGTGCTTAAGCGTCGGTGAAACAGAGAAGGCCATGCCTAAGCACCAGAGGCCCTGCACTTAAGAGCCAGAGGCAGTTATTTGATGGGTTAATTCATTTTGCCAAATTTTGAAGGGACATTTGAGGCACCTATTGACTAAAGAGGGTGGTTATGACCACTAAAAATAAAAATATAGTTAAAAAACTTGTGAAAGGAGGCATCCCTTGAAAAATAATTTGAATCATGACGCATTTTGAAGAGATACCAATACACCTCTTGGAAAATTATAAAAGAAGGAAGCTAAGAAAAAAATGTGGGGAGTCCTGAGAATTTCTTGAAATAGTTCGTGGAGGAACTTTGGGATAGATTTTTTCAGGCACTATGATACACCTAAAATTTATAGTGTTTTTAAATGCATTTTTATACCTATTTTTGAGATATTATGCTTTAATAGAAGGTTTTCATTTTTTTTTTCTTTCAGGTACAAGTAAAAAAGTGAAAAATGCTAAAAGGATTGAAAAATGATCAAATTTGGAGCAAAGAGATGGAAATTGTGCTGAAGTGTTTTGACGCTTAAGCACTGGTTAAATAGAGAATGTCACGCCTAAACAACAGAGGCCCCGCGCTTATGTATCAGAGGTAGTTATTTGGTGGTTTTCTTCATTTAGCTGAATTTTGAAAGGTATTTGAGGCACCTATTGGTCAAAGAGGGTGGTTATGACCACTAGAAACAAAAATATTATTAAAAGACTTATGAGAGGAGGCATCCTTTGGAGAATACATCGAATTAGGACACATTTTGAAGATTTATAAAAAAAGGAAGTTGAGACTTCTTAAAGTGGCTTGAAAGTTCTGAAAAGTGTTGGAGAGATTTTCAGGCACCACAAATTTACTTTATCTTTTTAGTTTTTAATTTTTTTTGAGAGTGCTGTAAGAGATAAGAGATTCGAAGGAACTTCAAGAGTTTGGTGGAGGACTTGAGATATGTTTTTTATCTTTTGTTTTGAACTACTTTTGGTTTTAATCGAGACTTCTTGCTAGTTTGACAATGATTTCTACTTTTAAACTAAAGCGTGGTTTTGTTTTCTCTATGGATTATGAGTAATTTTCTTTATCTTTCTTCTTAAGTAATTAAAATGTTGGATAGAAGTTGTGGAGAGTATTGATCTTTAATGTTGGAAGAAGTTGTGATGATTTGAATCCATGAACTTCATTTACTTCTTGATTTGGCCGATGTAAATGTTAAAATTTGTTGTCAGAACATGTAAGAACCGGGCTGGGATTTTCTCAGTCAACAATTGGAAAGAATCAAATGAGGTTGTATGAATTAGAATGTAATTCGTATGATTCAGTGCAAATAAATAGAGAAATAATCTTTGAAGGGTGTAGAGTTAGAGGACTGTAAAGTGACAAGTTAAAGCCCCCAACATGGTTTATTGTTGTAGGTTCTGATACAAAATGTTAGCCCCCAGGTGGAGGGAATTAAGGGAACTCTAGAGTGAGAGCTGATATCTTCCCTGCCTAGCTAGTCTTCAAAACTATTTAGACTTTTAATTAGCCAATATTCTTTATAGCATCTCTAGTAAGGGTAAAGAATATAATTGCTCCTATTTGACACAGCCCAATTTGCATACTACCACAATATAATTCCTATGCTTATTTCTGATTCATGATAAGGATAAAGATATTTTCAAATTTAATGATTTTCTTTTCAAAAAACTCAAGTTATATTTTTAAATTGTTACTATTTTGTCAAAATATCAAAAATACCAAAAAGATTTGAATTTTAATTACTGCGAATACATCTCTAGTTTAAGTAATTGTCTTTTTAAAATAGAAAATTTGTCATTCAATAAAGCATTTTGCAATTTTCCTATTGGTTCGATATTCAGGTCTTAATCAAAAAGTCTTATATTACTTGATAAAAATACGTATACTTGCGTAAGATCCTAATATATAAATTAATAAGTTAAATTCCTATTTGCTTCAGGATCAAGTTTTGACTTTATTGCAAAGTAAGGAAATATAAGTGAAAATATAATCAGAGACATTGTTATACTGTTGCATATAAGTAAGAAGTTGGGATCAAGTTTTTGGCGTCATTGCTGGGGAAATTAATTGATTTAAAAGCGAATTTCTATTTTTAGAAGTTTTATTTAAACTTTAATAATTATTGTATTTTATTTGGTGTATTTTATTTTATTTTTATTTTAGGTTAGTGTATGCGTAGTTCAGGTTTTGAAGGACTAGTACCCTACGATTCCGAATTAGAGAGAATAGTTAAAAAAATCAGAAAAATAAAAAAATAAAAAATCTTGAAAAATCTAAAAAGATTACAAAAATGACAAATCAAAACAATCAAAATGCTGAAATTTATCAAGATTTTAGACCTTTAAGAGATTATGCTAACTCTACTGTAGATGAACTTCATTGTAGTATTCAAAAACCTAATGTAGTGGCTAATTCATTTGAGATATTATTCAAATGGTATCAAATAATCATTTTATGAGATCACCAACTGAAGATCCAAATTTACATCTTGTCAAATTTTTAGAATTTTGCGCTACATTTAAATATGTTGGTGTATCAGATGATGCCATAAGACTTAGGTTGTTTCCTTTCTCACTGAGGGATAAAACTAAGATGTTGTTGAATTTGTTAGCACCTGGATATATCAAAACATGGGTTATCAAAACCATTTCATGACACTTATGCTTTAATTGAAGAAATTGTTACCAATAATGTTCAATGGCCATATGAGAGGGTGAATCAAAAGAAAGTAGCCAATATTCATGAATTTGATGCATTTACTATGTTTGCAAATCAAGTTGCTGCAATTTCAAGGAAGTTAGACCAATTTGGAATGAAATTTTCTCAACCAATCTCCATGATTGAAGAGAATTCATTAGGCCAAATGGTAGATTCTCAAGTATCATTAGAAACTTTAAATGCTATTAATAACAAGCAGAATAATCTATATTCAAATTATTATAACCCAGGTTGGAAGAACCATCCCAACATTAATTGGAATAATACTACGGGTGGTAATAATCAGCAATGGGGGAACAACCAAGGAAACCCATTGGGAAACTGGAACAACCAAGGGAATAATAATAATAAATCTACTTATCCTCCAGGTTTTGACAGTATACACAATTTAAGAAGAAGAAGTTATCTATAGAAGAAGTGTTGTTACAAATGAGAAATCAGTTACAAAGTCAAGGAGCTACAATTAGAAAAATTGAGAATCAAGAACAAATTGAAAATTTATTAAGTAATAGATCCCAAGGAACACTTCCTAGTAATAATAAAATAAATCTGAAAGACCATAATAAAGTGCAACTAAAAGTCGTTCAACATAGAAGTAGAAGAGAGTTGGAAGGTATGATTCAAATAGAAACTGAAGTAGAGAGAGAAGAAATTAAAGAATCAAAAGAGGACGCTCTAAAAGATTCTGAAAGACCTATTTCTCCACTTAAAATTGATTTAGAAAAACCATCACCTCCATTTTCTCATAGACTTTGTCAACAGAACTTGGCTAAGAAATTTTCAAAATTTTTAGATATTCTAAGAAGTTTACAATTAATATTCCATGTTGAAGCCTTAGAAAAAATGTCGAGCTATGTAAAGTTTATGAAGGAGATTCTTAACCAAAAAAGGAATTTTGAAGATAATGAAACCGTTGCTCTTAGTGAGGAGTGCAGTGCTATGATTCAGAAGAAGCTTCCTAAAAATCTTAAAGATCCTGGTAGCTTTACAATTTCATGTGCAATAGGAGACAAATTTTATGAGGAAGCTTTATGTGATTTAGGTGCAAGAATTAACCTTATGTTATTATCAATATTTAAAAGAATGGGATTAGGAGAAATAAGCCTACAATTGTAACTCTACAGTTAGCAGATCGTTCAATAACGTATCCTAAATGAGTTATAGAAGATGTCCTAGTGAAAGTGGGTCAATTTATCTTTCCAGTTGATTTCATTATGTTAGATATGGAGGAAGATAAAGTGATACATATCATTTTGGGGAGACCTGTCCTAGCTACAAGAAAAGCAATGATAGATGTGCAGAAAGGGGAATTAACAATGCACATCAATGATCAAACTGTTACTTTTAACATTTCAAGATCAAAGAAATATCCTGCAAAAGGTAAAGATGATGAGTATTATATAATGGATGTTATAAGATATCTAAGTGAATGACATTTCAGAAATAATTATGAAGAAAAATCTAAAGTACAAGATTTGGAACATGAGCCAGAAGAGGAATTAGATCAATGTGAAGATTTTTTTTAAGGAAGACTCAAACTATATTTAAGAAAGTTTTGAAATTCTGGACATAGTAGACAAAGATAAATCATTTTGTCCATCAATTGAAAAACCTCCAGAACTTGAGTTGAAGTTACTTCCTGATCNTATCAATTTCCCTGATTGAAGAGAATTCATTAGGCCAAATGGTAGATTCTCATGCATCATTAAAAACTTTGAATGTCATAAATAATAATCAAAATAACCCATATTCCAACTATTATAACCCAGGTTAGAAGAACCATCCTAACTTTAACTAGAATAACAATTCGAGTGGTAATAATCAGCACTGGGGGAACAACCAAGTAAACCCATTGGGAAACCGGAACAACAAAAGGAATAATAATTATAAATCTACTTATCCTCCAGGATTCAACAGTAATACACAATTTAAGGATAAGAAGTTGTCTATAGAAGAAGTGGTGTTACAAATGGGAAACTCAGTTACAAGACAAGGAGCTACAATTAGAAATATTGAGAATCAACTTGGAAAAATAGCAAATTCATTAAGTAATAGATCCTATGGAGCACTTCCTAGCAAATATTGAGAATCAACTTGGGCACATCACAAGTTCATTAAGTAATAGATCCCAAGAAACACTTACTAGTAATACTAAATCAAATCCAAAAGACCAGAATAAAGAACAAGTTAAAGCTGTACAACTTAAAAGTGAAAGAGAGTTGGAAGGTAGGGTTCAAAAAGAGATTGAAGTAGAGAGAGAAGAAATTGAAGAATATAAAGACGGCGCTCTGAAAGATTATGAAAGACCTATTTCTCTGCCAAAAATTTATTTAGAAAAACCACCACCTCCATTTCCTCAGAGAGTTTGACAACAAAAGTTGGATAAGCAATTTTCAAAATTTCTAGAAATATTTAAGAAGCTTACAATCAATATTTCATTTGCTGAAGCCTTAGAACAAATGCCAAGCTATATAAATTTTATGAAGGATATTCTCAACAGAAAAAGGAAGTTTGAAGATAATGAGACTGTTGCACTTAATGAGGATTGTAGTGTTATAATTTAGAAGAAACTTCTTGAAAAGCTAAAAAATCCTGGTTGCTTTACAATTCCATGTGCAATAGGAGACAGATTTTGTGGGAAAGCTTTATGTGATTTAGGTGCAAGTTTTAACCTTATGCCATTATCAATATTTAAACAATTGGTATTAGGAAAAATAACCTTTACTACTGTAACTCTGTAGTTAGCAGATCGTACAATAACCTATTCTAAAAGAGTTATAGAAGATGTCCTAGTGAACGTTGATTAATTTATCTTTCCTGTTGATTTCATTGTGCTAGATATGGAGGAAGATAAAGAGATACCTATCATTTAAGGAGACCTTTCCTAGCCACAGGAAGAACAATGATTGATGTGCATAAAGGGGAATTAACAATGCGTGTCAATGATCAAACTATTACTTTTAACACTTCAAAATCAATGAAATACCCTGCAAAAGCAAAAATGATGAATGTTATAGAATGGATGTTATAAGATATTTGAGTGAATGTCATTTCAAGACTACTTATGAAGAAAAATCCAAAGAAAAATATTTGGAACACAAGCAAGAAGAAGAAATAGATCAATGTGTAAACCTTTTTCAGGAAGATTCAAGTTATGTTCAAGAAAGTTTTGAAATTTTGGACATGATAGACAAAGATAAATCATNCAATGCGTGTTAATGATCAATTTGTTACTTTTAACATTTCAAAATCAATGAAATACCCTGCAAAAGGTAAAAAAGATGAATGCTATATAATGAATGTTATAAGATATCTTAAAAAATGTCATTTCAAGACTACTTATGATGAAAAATTTGAAGAAAAAGATTTGGAACACGAGAAAGAAGAGGAATTAGATCAATGTGCATACCTTTTTAAGGAAATTCAATTTATGTTCAAGAAGGTTTTGAAATTTCGGACACGATAGACATAGATAAATCATTTTGTCCATTTATTGAAAAACCTCTAGAACTTGAGTTGAAATTACTTCCTGAACATTTAAAATATGCCTTTTTAGGAGATTCTTCTACTTTACCTATTATAATTTCCTTGAAGTTAATAAAGGAAGAAGAAGAAAAGCTGATGAAAATTTTGAAAAATTTTAAGAAAGCCTTTGGATGGACAATTGCTAATATTAAAGGAACCAACCCTTCAATTTGTATGCATAGAATTAATCTGGAAGAAAAATGCAAACCCAGGGCTGATCCACAAAGGAGATTAAATCTTGTTATGAAAGAGGTTGCTAAGAAAGAAATTTTAAAGTGGTTAGATGTTGGAATTAACTACCCTATTTTAGATAGTGCATGAATTAGTCCAATTCATTGCATTCCTAAGAGCATAATGAGTTATTGCATACTAGATAAGTTATAGGGTGGTGAATATGCATTGATTATAGAAAATTAAATCTTACCACTAGGAAAGATCATTTTACACTACCCTTTCTAGATCAAATGCTGGATAGACTAGATGGGCATAAATACTTTTATTTTCTAGATGGATATGCTGGTTATCACCAAATTCAAATATCTCCTGAGGATCAAGAGAAAATAACATTTACGAGTCCTTATGGTACTTTTGCTTTTAGAAGAATGTCCTTTGCTTTATGTAATGCCCCTGCTACATTTCAAAGATGTATGATTATAATTTTTTTGTGATTTAATTGAAAAAGGGATTAAAGTCCTTATGGATGACTTTTCAGTGTTTGGAACTTCATTTGACTCATGTTTAGAACATTAATCTAAAGTTCTTAAGCACTGTGAAGAAACAAATTTAGTCCTTAACTGGGAAAAATGCCAATTTATGGTAGCTGGAGGAATTGTATTAGGTCATCAAATATTAGAAAATGGTATGAAAGTAGATCCTGCTAAAATTTAAGTGATTGTTAATTTAACTTATCCAACAAATGTAAGGGAAATTAGGAGTTTTTTAGGACATGTTGGATTCTACACGTGATATATTAAGGACTTTTCTAAGATTGCTAAGCCTTTATGCTATTTACTAGAGAAAGATGCAATTTTCAATTTTGATGAGGAATGCCTAAAAGCTTTTAAATTATTAAGAGAAAAATTAATCACTGCACCAATTATAGTTTCACCAAATTGGGAAAAACCTTTTGAACTTATGTGTGATGCAAGTGATTATCATATTGGAGTTATTTTAGGACAAATATATGATAAAATTTGTAAAGTTATTTACCATGCTAGTAAAACTCTTAATGAAACTCAAATTAATTATACAACAATTGAAAAGGAGTTATTAGGAATAGTATATGCCTTTGATAAATTTAGATCATATTTAATTGGAACTCATTGTATAGTACATATATATCATTTTGTTATTAAGTACTTAATGAAAAAGAAAGATACTAAACTGAGACTTATAAGATGGATTCTTCTTTGCTACTAAGTACTTAATGAAAAAGAAGGATACTAAACCGAGACTTATAAGATGGATTCTTCTTTTACTTCATTCTGCTATTAAGTGCTTAATGAAAAAGAAGGATACTAAACTGAGACTTATAAGATGGATTCTTCTTTTACAAGAATTTGATTTTGAAATAGTAGATCGGAAGGAAACCGAAAATCAAATTACTGCTCATTTGTCCAGGTTTGAATTAGAAAAACCACTCTAATGAACATTTTCCAAAAGAAAAATTGTTCACTGTAAATGAGTGGCATGTTCCGTGGTATGCCTACATTGTGAACTATATTGTTAGTGATCTTAAACTCTATGGAATGACATACCAACAAATGAGGAAATTTATTTCTGAAGCTAAGACTTATTTTTGGGATGACCCATATTTATATAAACAAGGAAAGGATCTGATCATTCAAAGATGAGTACCATTAGAAGAAACTTATGAAATTATCCAAAAAAAGTCATACTTCTGATTTTGGGGGACATTTTGATGTTGATAAAACAACATACAAAATTTTACAATCTGGATTTTATTGTCCTACAAGTTTTAGAGATGTTAATGCTTATATCAAAATTTGTGATAGATGTCAAAGAGTAGGCAATATTTTTAGAAGAAATGAGATGCCCCTCAGTTATATGCTAGAAGTTGAAATATTTGATGTTTGGGGATATATTTCATGAGACCATTTATACCCTCTTTATGAAATTTATATATTCTGTTAGCAGTGAACTATGTATCCAAATGGATAGAATCTATTGGTTTACCTCGATGTTATGCTCAAATTTTTGCAAAAGTTTTGAAAATGGACATATTTTGTAGATTTAGGATGCCAAGAGTTATTATTACTGATGGGGGAAGTCATTTTTGAAATGTCATTATGGAGAAGTTATTAAAGAAATATCATATAAATCATAGGATTGCTACTGCTTAATCTCTTAACAAGTGGTTTGGCTGAATTATCTAATTGAAAAATTAAAATAATTATGGAAAAATGTGTGAATTTAACAAAAATGGATTGGTCAGTCAAACTTGACTATGCTTGATGGGCTTATAGAACTGCATATAGATATCTTATAGGAATGTCCCCATATAGGCTAATATTTGAGAAAGCTTGTCACTTACCAGTTGAACTTGAGCATAAAACATATTGGGCTATTAAGGAGTTAAATTATAATTTAGAAGATGTTGGTGAGAAAAGATTGTTACAATTAAATGAGCTTGAAGAGATAAAGAATGAATCTTATGACAGTGCTAAGATTTATAAAGAAAAGATGAAAATGTGGCATGATCGAAAGATTCTCACTAAAAATTTTCTGCAGCACGACAACAAGTTTTGCTATATAATGCAAGATTAAGATTATTTCCAGGCAAACTTAAGTTCAGGTGGATGGGCGCATTTTTTGTGATAAAAGTTTATCCTTATGGAGCTGTGGATATTAAAGATCCTAATTATGAGAAAATTTTTAAAGTGAATTGACATAGACTGAAACCTTATTATATAGGGGATCAGCATAAATATAATGATGGAATGATGTTGGGTCAACCAAAATGAGCATTGGTTACGTCGGGCTGAGGACGTAAAACCAAGTGTTTTGTGAGAGGCAACCCATAGTTATCAATGTGTTTTTGCTTTGATTGTTGTTTTGAGTATGATTAAGAAATTTGTGGTAGTATTTTGGAGTTTATTATGTGCTAGTAATGATTTTTAGAATTTATTTAGTGACCTAGACATGTTAGAATGAGAATTTGGACGTTAAGTTAACTGGTGCAAAAATGTGCACTAGCGCTTAAGCGTTAGAACTGGCGCTTAAGCGTCAGAACTGGCGCTTAAGTGCGACAATTTAATCACATGTGCAAATTTTGATTTCTAATAGGTGTAACTGCAATTTAGTTGGAATAAACGTGTCTTGGCAGTTTCTAGTCGTGCCTAGAAGTTATGAGGGGGAATTAGACCTATAAATAAAAGGGTGTTTGTGAAGGAATTTAACCCCGTATTATTTTTAGCCCTAAAAGTCTAAGAAAGAGAAAAATTTAGAGAAAATGTCTTCATGGGAGATGGATTTGAAGAAGAAGGAAGAAGTCATGAGGAAGAAGTTCATTAGTCAAAGTGCACAGGAGATGTATAACGGTTTCTTAGTCGTTAGTATTAAAGGGATATCGGAGAAGATCAACCAGATGGAGAATACTATATCTATATTAGACTAAGGTGCTTGAATTGCATGCTCATCTAGAACATATTGGGTGACAACTTAAGATGAAATTCAGCCATACCCGTTATGTAGAGGAAGCGAATAAGGCGATGTTAAGTGTTAGGAATTGTGTGTTTGGAATTTTAATTGTGTTAGTGTTTATGTCTTGTGTTTAGTGTTTGTGTTAGTTATGTGTTTAATTGTAAATTTGTGTTAAGTGTTTTGTACTTAGGAAAAATTTCTCATCCAAGACTATTTGGAGAGAGAACTAAGTGTTAAATATGTTTGTACTTGTTTGTGAATTAATATAAGTTTGTTTTTGTGAAATTTGTGTTATTTTTAGTCTCGAATTGAATTAATTATTATGGAGAATTTTGAGAGAGAAGGGAGTTATAGGAAGTAAAAATAGTCATTGAAGTGCTATGAGACCATTTAGGAGTGTTTTACTTAGGATAATAGTGCATTTTACTTAAAATTAAAAATTTCAAAAATTGTGCACTGGCACCTAAGTGCCAGATCTCGCGCTTAAGCACGAGCCAACCCAAGAAATAGGTGCCTAAGCGTTACTTACTCGTGCTTAAGCGTCAGTTCACGAAAATCATTCTGCGAACGGTTAAAAGTGAATATTTAGTCCGAAAATGCCATTTTTAAAGCCTCATATCGTCTTCCCCAACTTGAGTTCACGATTTTGAGGGCTAGGGCAAGTGAAATTTGAAGATTTCTTGGTGGAATCAAGTGAGATTTGCTATATCCAAGTTCCTTGAGGTAAGAGCTTTACTTCTATGCAAAAGCTTTAGATTTTCACTATATATTTTATGCACATTTGGAAGATTTCAAAAATTTACTATTCATGGTGAAAAGTGAAGAAAAATCAATGGAAATTGCTTGGGAAGTTTAGTTAGTGCTTTTCGAAGTTTAGTTTAGTGATTTAAACTTGATTTTTAAAGTTATTTTTGGAATTTATCAAATTTGTAGAATGGCACCAAATGAAAAGGACAAAGGAAAGAGCCCATTTGATTCGAGCAAATTTGTCAGTTCAAAAGCTCAGGATCGATATAGTGACACTCTACAATCATGAAAATTAATTCAAGAGCGATGTTTTAAGAGTCCAGCTGGAGAAGTGGAAGACCTGATAATCCGCCGATAATGGGAACAATTCTGTTGTTTCTCTGTTGTCACTGTAATTTCTGTTGTAAGGGATTTTTATGCAAATCTCCCAGAGGCTGAGGACAATCGAGTTATGGTTCGAGGGAAGTTGGTACCTTTTACTTTAGAGGTAATCAACTTGTTTTACCATTTACCACAGGTTACTTTGTGTTTTTATGAGAATTATAGTCCTATGGAAGTGGAATTGGATGAGATCATATCTTATTTGACTGCTGGAAGAGTATTTTGGAATATTACAAATGAGAGGAGAGTAAATTTTCTAACGTTAAAGTTGTGTGAACCATCAAAGGCTTGACACTATTTTATATCTTCTTGTCTGCTTCCTACAAATCATCTCAGTGAAGTGACCAAAGAGAGCGACGTTGAGTTATTGTATTCAGGAGGGAAAGCCCATCGACATATGGGCTTTGATCTATCATACTATCATCAGTTCAACTGCTGCTGCTACTACTACTGGTAAGGGATTTGCTTCCTTGATATTTTCTTTATGCGAGCAGGCTGGAGTAAAGTATGATAGTTGGGAGGAAGTTCTGTTGCCTTTGAAGCCCATTACAAAAGTGAATGTGAAGACTTATTCAGAGCATTCAATTTTTGGCTGTAGAGGAGGATTTTCCAGGAGATATGGATTAGAGACGTCTGCTGCATCTACCTCTGTTGTATCTTCATCAAGACTATCTACTTCACGTGCTTCTACATCTCGAGGTGAGTCAACTGAGACTCAAGAGCAATTATTACAGAAGATGATGACTCATATCCACTTTACCGCTGTAAAAGTTTAAAGTCTAGAACATTTTCATGAGCATACGAATAGATATAATAGGAGAAAGAGTGACTTTGAGGAGAAATTTTACCCAGCTCTGGAGGGCCTGATTAGAGGTGACCCAAGAGTAGTATTTCCTCAATATCCTCATTATCCTGACTATGACCCTAAAGAAAAATGGTATAATGGCGATTCTGAGAGTGGAGAGGAGTAGAGACGAGAGATGTTGTGTTGGACTTAATTTGGTTTGATGTATTGTTATTTTTGGGTTTTGTTATGGACTCTGTGATGTAGTACTGCTACAAATGCAATTATGTGATGTTGTGGACTATGTTTTATGTTGTGCTTTGAATTTTTATGTTCTATTGTTGTTGTGATTGTTGTGTTAGATAGTATTTTATTTTTAAAATTATAGGGTAGTAACTTTTTTAGTTTTTAGTACTGCGGATTGGTTAGTTTAGAAATTAACTTAATTCCATGTCTATTTTTTTTAAGTTAAAAATCTTGTTAGCTTAGATCTTAATTTCAAAATTCAAAAACTGCTACCTTGTATTTTTCTTTTATCATGTTAGTTTGTTGTTTGCTTTTATACCCACTGTTTAGAAGTCTATTGAATCTCTACATGTAAACTAAAATAAAATGTTAGAAAACTTGATCAAAATTAAATTTACTCTTGTCTTTAGTTTTGTACTTGTATAATTAGGATGTAAAAATTCTTGTTAGCATGTTATTTCAATTTTCATTCCTGCCTATATAATTATCTGATGCTAAAGTGTTTAATCTGCTAAAAAAAATTAAAAGTTGGGGAGGGATGAAAAACATTTTCAAAACTTGAATTTTATTTGTTCTCAAATGAACTACAAATGAACTTGAATTTTAAAAGAAAAATTGATTATGTATATGAGGTTATATTAGGGAAGTAAAATTTGATTTTAGAAATAAGTAAGAAAATTTAGTTAAAATTTTAAGTAATGAAAAAAACCTTTAAGTTAAAAATTTTTAGTATAGAAAATGATTAATATAAGTGACTATCTTTAGTAAAAAAAATTGTATTTTTGAAAAATTTAGATAATTTAGACTTTTATTTTTAATACTTAAATTTCTTTTATTAAAATGATTTTCAAAACTATTATTATATTTATAAGTAGAAGTTTTACATGAAGACTTTACTTTAGGAAAGGAGAAGTGAAATTTAAAATCACTAAAGGCCTATCGAGATATAGTATTCCTTGCCTGGAAAAGAAAAAAAGAAAAGGAAAAAAAAGAAAAAAAAGGAAAAGAAAAAGAAAAAGGAAAGAAAAAGAAAAGAAAAATAAAAGAAAAATAAAAGAAATGTAAAGGAGGAGAAGCTTGAGGATTAATGCCTAATCAAAACTTGGTTCTACATTTGATCTTTTTAAAGTATAAGTCTTAATAAAATCTTAATTTTATAAACATAGTATAGTAAGTAAAATTATTTTTACTAAAAATTTTTAAGTAGAGAAAATAAAAGAACTAAAATCTAAATTTAGAGAACTTACAATATTTCTTAATTAGATAGGAGATCATATTTTCATATTCTTAACATTAAAAATTTTCAAACTTTAAGTTGGTCTCATTTACTAATTTTTATTTTCTAAATTGGACTACTATATTTCTAAATCTAAATTTTAGTATCTCCTAAAGAAACTCATATACAAATCATACATATTTGGTTTTTAAAGATTGAAGTGTCACTTGAGGACAAGTAACATTTTAAGTTTAGGGGATTTTGATACACCTAAAATATATAGTGTTTTTAGATATATTTTTATACCTATTTTTGATCTTTATGTACACATTTTTATACCTATTTTTTAGATAGGATTTTGATATACACCTAAAATATAGATTTTTAAAGATTGAAGTGTCACTTGAAGACAAGTAATATTTTAAGTTTGGGGGATTTTGATACACCTAAAATATATAGTATTTTTAGACACGTTATTTTTTGAGATATTTCTCTTTAATGGAAGTTATTTTTGTGTTTTTCTTGTAGATACAAGTAAAAATGGAAAAAAATGCTTAAAGGAGTGAAAAGGGATCAAATTTGGAGCAAAAAGATGAAAAATTGTGCAAAAGAGTTTTGGCGCCTAAGCGCCAAATCTGGCGCTTAAGCACCGGTTAAATAGAGAAGGATAAGCCTAAGTGACAAGACCCCAAGCTTAAGCGTCAGTAGCAGTTACTAGAAGAGTAAAATCAATTTTCACAAATTTTGAAGAGGTTTTTGAGGCACCCAGTGACTTAATAGGTGGTTGTAACCACCATGGACGAAAATTATCATGAAAGGATGCGACTCTTGGGCAAATACATCGAATCAAGACATATTTTGAAGAGATCCCAAAGCACCTCTTAGAAAACCATAAAAGAAAGAAGAGAGGACTTAGAAAAGAGTCCTAAAAATATTAGCAAGTTATGAAAATTCTTCTGTGGGGAGTTAGTTTGGAGAGATTTTCAAGAACCACTTTTATTTACTTTATCCTTTTTGTTATTTTGTTTTGAGTGATTGTAAAAGAGAAGAGATTCAAAAGAACTTCAAGAGTTTGGTGGAGGACTTGAGATAAGTTTTTATCTTTTTGTTTTAGACTACTTTTAGTTTTAATCGAGACTTGTTGTTGGTTTGATAATGATTTCTTTCTTTAAACTAAAGTGTGATTTTGTTTTCTCCATAGATTCTAAGTAGTTTTCCTTATCTTTCTTCTTAAAATGATAAGTAATTAAGTTTTGGATGGAAGTTGTGGAGAGTATTGATCTTTAATGTTGGAAGAAGTTGTGATGATTTAAATCCATGTACTTCATTTACTTCTTGATTTGGCCAATCCAGATGTTAAAATTTGTTGTGAGAACATGTAAGAACCGGGATGGTATTGTCTTAGTCAACAATTGGAAAGAATCATATGAGTTTGTATGAATGAGAATGTAGTTCATATGTTTGAGTGAAAATAAATAGGAAAATATTCATTGATGGGCGTAGAGTTAGAGGACTTTAAAGTGACAGGTTAAAGCTCCCAACTTGGTTTATTGTTTTAGGTTCTGATACGAGAATTTTAGCCCTCAATTGGAGGGAATTGAGGGAACTCTAGAGTAAGAGCTGGTATCTTCCCTGCGTAGCCTGTCTTCAGAACTATTCTGATTTTAAATTAGCCAATGTTCTTTATAGCATCTCTAGTAAGGGTAAAGAATATTATTGCTCCTATTTGGCACAACACAATTTGCATACTTCCACAATAGAATTCCTATACTTATTACTGATTCATGATAAGAAGAAATATATTTTCATATTAAGTACTTTTCTTCTACAAAAACTTTAGTTATCTTTTTAAGTTGTTATTGTTTCATTAAGATATCAAAACTACCAAAAATATATAAATTTTAAATTCCTGCAAAATCATTTTTAGTTTAAGTAATTATCTTTTTAAAAATAGAAAAACTTTCTAAAAAGTGCACTTGTTTTTAGTTTAAGTAATTATCTTTTTAAAAATAGAAAAACTTTCTAAAAAGTGCATATTGCATATCTTCCCTGTGGGTTCGTTATTCAGGTCTTAATCAAAAAGTCCTTACTTGATAACGATACATATACTTGTGTAGTATCCCAATATAAACATATATAAATTAAAAAGTTAAATTCTTATTTTTCTTCAGGATCAAGTTTTTGGTTTTGTTGCAAAATAAGGAAATATAAGTGAAAAATACCATCGAAATTATTGCTATATTATGCATAAGCATTAAGTCGGGATCATATACCAGAGCCCAGTTTCATAGTCAGAAATCTTCTATAGGTCAGTTTTTATTTTTATGCATTTATTGCTTTATTTCACCTGTAAAATATTATATTCAAAATATTTTTAAAATCACTTAAAAAACTTAAGTTTGGGGGAAAGATAAATTTATTTTAAAAAGTAGTAAACTAAATTTTATTTATCCTTAAGTAACTATATTTTTAAAAATTAATTTAACATGGCTTGGGATATTAAGATTTAACTTTAAATGATTATTTATAAGTATTATGGTAAATTTAGGTAAAGAGTTTTTAATAATGAATGTCAATTCTAAAGTTGAAGATATTTGGTGTGATAGGATAAGCTATGTTTTTCTATTTAAAGTAAAGGAAATTGTATTTTTGAAGTGTTAAGAATTTTAGAGTTGAAATGAGACTATAAAAAATCATAAATTAATATGAATTTATAAAGTAAAGAAAGGTATAGAGTTTTGACTTTAGGAAGAGGATAGTGAAGTTCAAAATGATTAAAGGCTATCCACGTATAGTAATCCTCACTTAGAAAAAGAAAAGAAAAGAAAGGATTGAAAAGATCCTAAAAGAAAACAAAAAAGGGGATTGAAAATATCCTAAAAGAAAAGAAAAAATAAAAAAAAAGAAAAATAAGTGAGGAGAAGCTTGAGGAGATGCCTAATAAAAAATTGGCTTCACTTGAATCAATTTAAGGAAGGAGCTTTATTGCATTTTCTAAACTTATATTGGAGTATTAGTAGCATTCCTAGTAAAGTTTTCATGAAGTTCTTTTTTATATGAATGTTCTAAATGTCCTTAATATGACAAATTGAAATTCTTCTTGAAATGAATAGAGATTCAGAAACTTTCAATTTGATTGCTAAGTATTCCTAGACTTAGAACATGAATTTAAGTTATTAAAGACTTTTTATTAAATTTTGCTATTTTATTTATTAAACTAAAGTATATAAGTTATAAGTTAATCTCTATCCTAAGCCATATTCTTTTATGTAATAAAATTCTCCCTTGAGGACAAGTAATAAAACTGTCACTTGAGGACAAGTAACGTTTAAGTTTTGGGGATTTTGATACACCAAAATAATACACTATTTTAAGTACCTATTTTATGCTTATTTTTTGTGATATTGCACTTTAAAGAAGGTTATTTTTGTGTTTTTTTGCATGTATATCACTTTTAGGCATTTGGAGAAAAAATGACAAAAATGATGAAATTTGGAGCAAAAAGAGCCAATTTTGGATTCTGGCCAGATTGGCGCATGATGCGCCAAAATCCAGAGAGATGGCACAACATGCATCAGAGACAAATTTTTCAAATTAAGGTGGTTCAAGACAAATTTTGTGCAAATTTTCAAAGGAACACTTGTTCTACACACCTCTTGGAGTAATTCAATGCATCTAGACACTTTGAAAGGTTCTTTTATGAAGGGACATGACTCTTGGACCAAATGACACATCTTTTGAATTCAAAAGAGTTGACTTTTGGAGGAATTTTGGGAGGGAATTTTGAATTCTTTTCAAAAGGAGGCAGCCTAAGATAAAATAAGGAGACTTGAAAAGGCTAAGAGGGGGGACGAAAAGAAAAGCTTTTGGGGTGTGGTGTGAGAGGTAGAGAGAGAGTGAAGAGGAGATTTTCTTCTAGGTTTGTAAGGGGAGAGGGAAGGTGAGAGATTTCTTCTTCTTTACATTTCTAAGAGAGAATTGGGAGTGATTGTAAAGAGAGAAAGGCTTGAAGAGAACTTCTAGGGATTTTCTTGGGAAGGATTGTGAAATAAGTTGTATTTTTATTTATTTTATTTTGTAAACTTATTTTTATATATGAAATTCGTGTTTTATCGTATCCTTCTCATGAATTTTGAGTAGTCTTTTTTATACTTCTTCCTACTTTGAAGATATGATTTTGAGAAAAATAGATTTTATTTTCTACGATTTTAAATGATAATAATTTGTGATGATTTGAACTTCGATCTTCATTTATTTTTCGATCTGGCCAAATGAAATGTTAAAACTTGTTGAGAGACATATGTTCTTAAATGAGATGTGATTTCTACAACATAGGGAGATTCACATTTGATTTCATGGGAGAGTATGAAATCTATGGGATTGGGTGCAAAATAAATAAGGAAATATACTTTTGTTGGATACAGAACTAGAGATTTTAAGGTGATAGATTAAAACCCCCAGTTTGGTTCAGTTGATTGGAAACTAATGCGAGATTGTTAGCCCTCAAGGGAGGGAGTAGTGGGAGCTCTGGAGTGGCAGCCGCTATCCTCCCAGCCTAACCATGGATTTAGGGACCAAACTTTGGATTGATCAATGGTCTTTCTAACATTCGGAAGAGGGTAAAGAATAAGATTGCTCCTATTTGGCACAAAACAGTTTTTTTTATATATTTTCAAATGATTTCAATTTCTTCACAAACCATATACTCATTGTAAAGGGGAAGGATACTTTCTTAAATTTGAACTTTTTGTCACAATCAAAACTTTATTTAATTTTTACAATTTTACTTTTGAAAGTTTAGTATTTAGTTTAGTTTAATTTTTGTAATGTTACATCTGCATTGTATTTAGCATTCACCTGAGTAGTCAATTTTCAAATTTCACACTTTACTTTTATTTTTTGTTTTTATTATAAAATAATTTCCATAATTTACTTTAAGATTTTCCAACTTCTCTGTGTGATCAATATCTAGGACTCCATTAGAGCCCTTTATTACTTGAACAGTACATATACTTGTGTTGATATTTAGGAGAGATTTGACAGTTTAAAAAGAATTTTAAAGGATAAATTATATTTATAAAAAGAGTTTTGTTAGGATTATATTGCATATTTATTATAAATCTACTTGCATCGTGTTTTTGGCTTCAATAAGTGGTGTCAACTTCATAAATATTTTCATATACAAATCTCTGTGTCAGCTAGCAGCGGCGGTGGCGACTTAGAAGATAATGGCTATAAATTTCATGGGTGGCTAGCTTCTTCTCTTGGAAAATCTAAGTCTTTTCTTATAAAAATCCAAGAGATGCCTTGGTGTCTCTTCAAAAAGGTGTCTCCATTCAATGAATCTTCTAGAAGTAACCTCCTCAAAAGCCAATTGAATGAATTTTTGTGTTCATGGGCTCTTTCCCACGTTTTTACCAAGGGTCACTTTAAACACCTCTTTAAAAATCAGTTCCAATTAAATAATTCATCTTATAACTACTTCTGGCGTTTAAGCGCGTAACCTCTTGCGCTTAGGCACCCTAGTTCCTTTTTGCACCTTCCATTATTTTTGCTCCAAATTTGACCATTTTTCACTCCTTTTAGCGTTTTTCATCCATTTGATTGTACCTCAAAGAAAAACACATAAATACCTTTCATTAAAGCATAATGTATAAAAAATAGGTATAAAAATGTGTATAAAACCTATATATATTTTAGGTGTATCAGAGCCCCAAATGGCCAAAACCCAAAATTAACTTCCCTGAGTTGGCTAAGTCTCATTGGCCATTAGAGCCTTTCTTCCCTCCGCCTCAGCAAGCTTCAGCACCCAATGCCAAGCCCTGAGCTCCACTAAGCAGCCATGGCTATGAATTAAGCTCTACATGGCCAAAGGAGATAGTGCTTATAACCTTGGGGAAACTCTAGGAAAAATCTCAGCAGAGCCTCTTCAAACCTTCCTAAGTTCAATCCCCTTGCTCTCAGCCACTAGCAACCACTCCACAGAGCCAATTTCCTCACTGAAATTTGCCCCAAAACTAGGACAAATTTCTCCACAGCTCCATAGCAAACTAAACTCCAATTAACTATGCACACACCATCCTTTGAATGAGAGGATTTAATTCCCCACAAAAGCCCCATCATAGAGAGCCTCTAACCTAGCTCTAGACCAACACTTGAAATAGGCCTTAGTCGAAATCATATTTAGACATTTCACCATAGTACAGAACATCATCTGGAGGTTCGCTGGAACCATTTGAAGCTACTACAACCATCTGATTGAGGCCTCCCCTCTCAGGAGAAGGTATTGAAATCTCTCCTAAAACTAAGCTTAAATTGATTCTCGATGCGTATAGATTGTATTTCATAGCATTGTAATTGTATGGATGTGTTCGTCTTGAGTAGATGAAGGAGTAGGAACAAACCCCATGTGATTTGGTTAAGTATCAAGTGAGATCTTAAGGTTTGAAGTTTAAGGACTTACATGTTAAGTTAATCGGGGATGTGAACAGATGTCGTCCGTTTTTGCATTTATGCAATGGACGGTCGTGATGGAGCTGGATGCAAAGATAGAGCGGTACAGCGGGCTGAAAAGGCAGCTATCTGGCTGGCAGCATCGAATGGTGGACCACCACGTGGAAAGCTCGATGCGTACGAGTATCCAGTCAGCACCGCATGGTTTAAATTGAAAAATAAGCCTTTTTATGAATTATTTAAATACTAGAACTTTGAAAAGCCATATCTTTTCATAAGAAAAATCGTAAAAATAAATAAAAAAGGCCCTCTTACTCAGTAAATAGAGGAGAATAATGTGAACCAAAAATAAAAATTATTTATTAACTCTTTCCATTTTAATTAATTAAATACTCTCTATAGCATTTCAATTCATTATGACTAAGCATTTCTCACCATAGCTTAAATTTTTTAGGATTTATTTTTCATGACAAAGGCTATGTTCTCTAATTTTTTCAGGGTCAGAGAACATCATTGTGCTTCTAACCCTAATTTTCAAGCTAGGATGGCTATTTTGGCTTAAATTAATTATAAAAATTGAAATATCACTTGGAAAATTATAGGATAGATTTTTTTAGGTTTCCTGTGGTGAGAGAAGCTTAAGAAAAATATCGTGATGATTTGAACAATTTTGTACATTTATGTATTTAATTAAGTGTGTATATCTTGTATTAATTTATGTAAATTAAATGTTAATAAAAAATTACAAAATCAATTCCACATTATGTATAAAAATCATATTAACCCACTATAAAAATTTAAAAATTATTTGATTAAGTTTAAGCACTAAAGTTGATTTTTTAAAAAATATTGTATTTTTGCACAAAAATAATTATATTAAATTAAATACACTTAGAAAAACTATGAAAAGTAATTTTGTAAGTTCTTGGTGATCACGAGCATTTAGGAAAAATATTTTTTTTTAGAAAATGCTTCACTTTTTAGTAATATTTTAAATTAAAAATAATTAAAAATATTTAAAATTCCAAAAATACAAAATATTTTAAAATATTCTTGTTGGTTCCTTGATCACTTAGGACTCATTAAAATATTTTTTTCTAATTTTTCTAAGTTAAAAATAAATTTTTAAAGGACAAAAAATGTATTTTCCTCACTAAAAATAATTATATTAAATAAATTAAAAACCATAAAAATATAAAATTTTTTCTTTGAGTTCTCTAGACTCAAAAAGGTTTAATAAAAATATAAAATATAGTTTTTGTAAATAAAAAATATTTTCCATTTAATTAAGTCACTAAAAATCAATAAATAATTATAAATTAAATTAAAATTTTAATTCAAAAAAATCATGGAATTTTGCCTGAGTATTCCTCTGACCTAACAAAACCTCTAATAATTTTTCCATAAACCAAAAAATTTATTTTGATTAATTAAATAAAGTAATTTTAAAAATCTTATTTTTTAAATTAAAATAATCATTTAATTAAACTAAAATTTGAAAACCACAGTTTCTCCTTAGATGCTTTAATTACTATATGGATAGGGTACTCTAAAAATTTTAAAGTCATATGAGTTATGCTTAATGAGTTATGAGGCGGAGAGCCCCAAGAGCAAAGTGGTAATTTAAGATTTGGTTCCTTAATCAAAATTTAGGATTAACCAAAGGGAAAAATGAGTAATTTTGATCTTAATAAATATGTTTGGATGATTGAAACCTAATGGGTTAAAAGGTAGAAACCAACTTACCACATTTCCATAATGAGAATAAAATTATAATTTTCTAAATTATCAAGACTTGGAAGTTAATAAAAGTCAAATGATTCTCAAGTGATGGGTTTAAGTTAAGAGGATGATAGTTTACTTATTCTAAGCCCAAAATTTGGATGATATGATCATTCAATAAGGATATGTATCATTTAAATTTAAAATCTTAATGATTGCCACTTTATCCCACTGAAATTGTAAAGGGCTTGGTAGTGATCTAGGATTGATATTTAAATTAATTTGATGGTATTTAGAAGGGTAATATGATTGATGATAAACACTTCTAAGCACTACAAACCCAACTTTAGTGGTGGGTACAAAATCTTCAATGACCTAAACTTGCCTTAGAAGCATTCACTCACATAACTCTTAAGTGATATATAAACTAATTAATTGAGTACCCAGTCCTCAAGATGATTAAAATGTCAAGATTCATCGAGTAGTGGGGTAATTTTGATTTGACCTAGGATGATTAATANCAGAGGCATTCACTCACATAACTCTTAAGTGATATATAAACTAATTAATTGAGTACCCAGCCCTCAAGATGATTAAAATGTCAAGATTCATCGAGTAGTGGGGTAATTTTGATTTGACCTAGGATGATTAATAGAGCAATATGATAAGTTCAAAATGAACTCAAATGGTTCAAGAGATTTTGAAATACCCCGAACACTTTGGAATCTCGAGTACATTGAAGGATAAATTGAACTTGCTATATTTTGTTCTAGAATCATCCACTAAGATCCTTCGGGACTCAATAAGTCATAGTTTGGAGTATGTTAGATGCACCTTCATCTACTCTTGCAATTTATTTAAATTCTACAAAATTATATACTCGTTTATTTAAACTATTGAGGATATGAGATCGGTCCGGTCTTATATTTTCAAAATTTAAAATACTAATTTTTCCAAAATTATATATATATATATATATATATNATTCCCCGAACACTTTGGAATCTCTTGAGTACATTGAAGGATAAATTGAACTTGCTATATTTTGTTATAGAATCATCCACTAAGAACCTTTGGGACTCAATAAGTCATAGTTTGGAGTATGTTAGATACACCTTCATCTACTCTTGCAATTTAATTAAATTCTACAAAATTATATACTCATTTATTTAAACTACTGAGGATATGAGATTGGTCCGGTCTTATATTTTCAAAATTTAAAATACTACTTTTTCCNAATTTCAATAACTATTTAAGCCATAAATATTTTAATAAGACATTTGAAAAGGAATTTGAAAAAGGATGGGTGGAATATGAGGATGAGGATAAAATTCAAGATGAATCTATGGAAGTGAGTAATGAAGATTTGGATTATGTTCAGGAAAATTTAAAATGTTAGATCTTACTGAAAATAACAAGAATTTGATTTCATCTATTGAGAAACACCCTGAATAAGAAGTGAAAACGCTTCCTACACAATTGAAGTATGCATTTTTAGGAGATTTATCTATATTATCTGTTATAGTATCCTCAGAATTAACTGATATGCAAGAACAACAGTTGTTGGAAATATTAAAAAGATATAAAAAGGNTTTGAAGTATGCATTTTTAGGAGATTTATTTATATTATCTATTATAGTATCCTCAGAATTAACTGATATGCAAGAACAATAGTTGTTGGAAATATTAAAAAGATATAAAAAGACCTTTGGATTGACATTAGCTGATATTAAAGGAATCAGTCCTTCAATCTATATCCATAGAATCATATTAGAATATCTACATGAACCAAGAGCTGATCCTCAAAGGAGATTAAANGGCCTTTGGATTGACATTAGCTGATATTAAAGGAATCAGTCTTTCAATCTATATCCATAGAATCATATTAGAATATCTACATGAACCAAGAGCTGATCCTCAAAGGAGATTAAATCCTATGATAAAAGAAGTAGTAAAGAAAGAAATTTTAAAATGGTTAGATGCTGGAATAATATATCATATTTCAGATAGTGCTTGGGTGAGTCAAATTCACTGTGTTCCAAAGAAAGGAGGAGTGATTATAGTGTTAAATGAGAATAATGAATTAATACCAACAGGCCAAGTCACTGGATGACGGATCTGCATAGATTATAGATAATTAAATTCTACAACCAGGAAGTGTCATTTTCCTTTACCCTTTTTGGACCAGATGTTGAATAGGCTAGCTGGGCACAAATATTTTTATTTTCTAGATGGATATACCGGCCATCATCAAATACCTATTGCTCTAGAGGATCAAGAAAAAACAACATTTACTAGTCCTTACGAAACTTTTTCTTTTTGACAAATTTCCTTTGGATTATGTAATGCACCTGCAATATTTCAAAGATGTATGATGTCAATTTTCAGTGATTTAATTGAAAAAGGGATTGAAGTCTTTATGGACAATTTTTCTATATTTGGAACTTCATTTAAAATATGTCTAAATCATTATAGAAAGTTCTAGAACGATGTGAAAGACTAATCTTGTATTAAATTAAGTAAAATGTCAATTTATGATTACAGAAGGAATTACGCTTGGGCATAAAATTTCAAAAAAATGGTGTGGAAGTAGATCCTGCAAAAATTTAGGTTATATCAAACCTACCTCCACCTACTACTATACGAGGAGTTAGGAGATTTTTAGGACATGATGGAGTTTACAGCTGATGTATTAAAGATTTTTCAAAAATTACAAAGCCTTTATGCTAAATTTTTTAAAAAGATATAAAATTTGACTTTAACCAATATTGCCTTAAGGCCTTTGAAACTTTATTTGAAAAATTGATCACTGCTCCTATAATTATTTCACCTTGTTGGGAGAAACTTTTGAATTAATGTGTGATGCAAGTGATTATGTAATTGGAGCTATTTTAGGGAAAATATATGATAAGATTTTTAAATTTATATACTACGCTAGTAAGACTCTTGATGATGCTCAAAATACTACACCACTGAAAGAGAGTTATTCGCTATTTTTTATGCTTTTGATAAGCTTAGGTCATATCTAATTGGAGCTAAATGTGTTGTGCTTACTAATCACTTGAATATTAAATATTTAATGCAAAAGAAGAATGTGAAACCAAGATTAATTAGATGGGTATTTCTGATGAAAGATTTTCATTTTATAGTAGTCAATAGGAAAGGGACTGATAATCAAATTGCTAATCATCTATCTAGGTTAAAATAGGAAGAAACAATTGTTTTGGAAAATATTTTTTTTGATGAACAACTTTATGTTGTAAAAGGATGAGAAATATCTTGGATGCCGAAATTGTGAATTAGATTATTAGTGGTATTTTACCATATGGAATGACAAAATAATAGAAAAAGAAATTCATTCATGATGTAAAGTTTTATTTTTGGGATGACTCATATTTGTATAAACAATGCAAAGATTTAGTGATGAGACAATGTGTGCCTTATAAAGAAATTCAGGAAATTATCCAAAAATGTCATGATTCTGAATTTGGAGGTTATTTTGGGAATGATAGAATTGTTCATAA